>BSBM01000685.1:2575000-2792500 GCA_027924585.1 Larix kaempferi
ACACTTTAGAGGATATAATTACGTGGTTAGGATTATAGGGGTTAAGGGATATATATCATTATGTGTTATTATTTAGGAGTCTTATGGAATATATACTAGTTTAGGATTATCATGGGCCAAGAGTTATGGTGGTTAGTTGTACTAGGGACTAGTGATTAACACGCCTAGGGACAAATGTTCAAGGTTTTGGAGATTGAGATATAGGGGTCATGGATTTATGGTTATTGTTGGGTGTGGCCCAAGTAGGTACCATTTTTTTGGAACACAATTTTGAGCTGCGCAGTAGAAAAGCATGATATGGTTAAGTGCGTAGCTTGCTAGGCATATTAGTTACGCAGCCACGCTGATGCACAGGACCCGCGCAGCACCAAGTTTTGGTAAGAAGATATAAGCAAAGGTCAGGTGAGGAAGTGACCTATTTTTGGTAAAGAACCAGACGAAGAAAGGAGAAAGCGACCTATCTGGAAGAATGGTGACAAGTAGTTGTGAAGCTAGGCCACTACGTCGACAGGGACAGGTAGGCAGAAGAAGCAGAAAGAGACAAGCCACGCTGCAGTTATAACCATTTTGAGGACTACAACTATCAGAGGAGCATGTGAGCCACGAGTGGCCCAGCAGGACGGCCTGGAGCAGGTGGAGTAAGATATCGACAATGACAGTTAGGCTGGCAGTTAGCCACGCCAGGTTTTGGAAACCTAAGGGTTTTTCCTATGAATTGTAAATACATGACCTATGGGCATGATCTATAAATAAGGAATTTTTGTATGGGAAAGGGTTATTCTTCATTTTTGTATTATTCTTATTCCTTATTTGATAAACTATTGTTGGGGAACAATTTTGTAAAGGCTCTGCAAGCTGAGTGCGCAAAGGCCTGTAGAGAGAGAAGAGAGTCTGCAGCTGAGTGCGCAGACTAAGAACTGTTGTACCCTTCCCAAAGACTAATTTAACAATAGTTCTTGTGGACGTAGCCTCCATCCGGAGGGTGAACCACGTTAAATTGTGTGTAGTGAGACTGGTTATGTGTTTGTAATTTGCACTATGTTTGCTTACTATGTATGCTTGAATTCTCAGTTATCATTTGAGTGGTTAATGCTTTTGTATGTATTCACCATAGGAGAAGGATGGGGATAATATGTTAAGTATGTCATGAATGGATGATTGATGAATGCGAAGTGTTCTAAGTCTATGAATGTATCACTTTGGATAAACATATATGCAAGTAAATAATGGTCATATAATTCTGTTAATGTGTAACACCGGAAGGGCGCAGTATTGATAATTTGCTTGATTACATTAAGTATAAGGTTAAATAGCCACTAGTAGTAATCAGAGGAATAAGTGCTAGGTAAAACCCTTAATATGATTGTCATCGAAGTGGAAGTGCATAAGTCTATTGCACTGTCCCATTGAGCGAGAAAAGGTTGACCCGTGCAATCCATGGATTCGCTGGGTGCACAGCTTGTTAGTTGAAGAAGTATCAACCCACGACGAAGACTATCGTCGCGTGGCCCTCAGTCGCAGCGCGAGTTTATAGCACACTACATAGTACGTTTTCCCTATCAACTTGTTACCTTGCTGTAGAAACTTGATTTTGCAGCACCCCCATAGCTTCGCCTCGGGTGAGACCTCAACCTGCATGTAGGTTGTTTCCAAAAGGGCTGGTGAAAAGGGGTTTTGTTGGTTAAAGTTAAAACCACAAAGAACCTGGGTCTATTTTGGAAAACCTTTAGGTCAGTTTATACAACAACAAATGGTTTCATTGCCGTGCTAAGAATCTATGATGAGTCGATGAATTAATGAACGATGACGAATATCAGTTCCCAGAAGGTTCAGACAATTGGCATCCCAAAAAGAAGGAGATCTTGGACTGGTGCATTAAGACCGAAAGAGATTTCGCAAAGAAAGATAACAGACATCTGTGTCTATCAGACGTTCAGTGGTTGAACATATACTTGTGGAGAGATATTCACGATATTTTCTAGGCTTCGTTCTCGAACGAGCTACATGTGTGGATATCGCAACTCGCAGAAAAGAAAACTTGTTTTCAAGGAGGAGTACCTACAGAGTGGACTCCAAAACTCATAGCACAGCTTAAAGAAATAGATAGCCCACTATCACGAGCAATCAACTTCTAGGTTGATAGCATACTTGAAGGATCTGTGACCGAGTTTGTTGTAGACATGCTGAAGTCCTACATTCAAGATGAAGCATACTTTTTCGAAGGATTCATAGGTAAGTACCTGAACAATATCAGTCTATACATTAAAATGCTTTTAGCCGAGAAAGGTGTTTTAAGAATGCAATGATATTTTTGAATCTGTCATGGTCAATAACATTTTTTGTGATTCTGACAAAGAGACACATAATCTGAGAAGTGGAAAGAGATATAATTTTAATAAAGAAAAGAATCCCGGAGGACCTAGACTCCACATGGATACCGAGATCCCATGTGATCTTAACAATCAGACCGCACCACCATCAGCCACCATCCACCCTATTACACCTCAGAACCCACCTACTGCAAGCATAACACAGCCCACCCCATAGAACATTGACACCACAAGAGTTGGTGCTCAGGTCATCCAACCTAAACTATTCCCATTCAGAATACCCAATCTCAGAATATTCCACAGAGTAGTATTCCTAGCACTATCCCAAGCACCCCATTTATTTTTTCCACGTAGATAGTAAACACTACTCAGAGCGATGCACAACTAGGAAGGAGAATGACCAATAACGATATAAAACTGTCGATATTCAAAGGAATGGGTCTAGAAGACCCTGATAAGCACTGTTTTCTATGTGAAGCCATCTGGAGTGTAAAGCAAGTTTAGGATGATGCTGTGAAGAGAGAACAACTCATCACCACTTTCAGAGACCATGCCTTGCATTATCTTATGAAATATTCTCAGGCACAACAGAGAACCCTAGATGAAATTAAGGTTGTGCTCATTGCAGAGTTTAAGAAGCTGAAATCCGAGTCGTAGTGCCTAATAGAGCTAAAAGAAATTAAGCAGAAGCCTACTGAAACGGTATGGGAATTTGATCAAAAATTTAAGACATTCTTAGACCAAGTGAGCTTTGTTATAGCTCCGCAACAGCACCAGGAATGGTTCATCGCTGCACTGTTGCCCCACATCCAACAACCATTGATGTAGTAGAAGGTTGTGACGCATGCATAGGCCTTAGAGATCGCAATGAAGATGGAGGATTCATCGATGGGAGAGAGTAGTTCTAGGATGTCATAGATCCAGAACCAGTTGACCACCTTGATGTTAGAATTGCAAGGTATGAAGAATGGGAAAGAATAGAGATATGAACATAGACGTGAAGTATGGTGCACAGGATGCAAAGGAGAGGGCCACACCAGAGAACATTTCCCTCTATTTCAATATTATCTTGACAGTGGCACACCAAACCTAATGAATATGAATCACAATCAGTCGCCATGGTGTGAAATCTGCAGAAGCAGAGAACATAGGCCGTAAGACTGTTATCTCATACAGAAATACGTAAAGACACCTTAGAGATTGTATTGTAATTTCTATAAATCAGTTGGACATGACGAATCCAACTGCCATGCATATGAGTTCATGAATGAAAGAAAGCGAGATATGGAAATGATGCGAGGTGCTGGAATGTACCACGTCTAAGAAGAAAATCAGCCGAAACAAGAAAACGCCCACTATGGTTAGGGAGGATATAGAGGCCGTGGTGGTGGATATTGTGGGAGAGAAATAAATGTTGGCCCGACATAGGGAAGAGGCCACGTGTAATGACCCTTTTTCAAAATTCTATTAAAATGCCAATTTTTTCACTTTTTCCCCAATTTCGACCTTTGACTAGTTTAACTGTTTTGACCTCCAAATCAACCCAAATGCTCCCAAATATTCTGTAGGAGTGTATGAATGGTATTTAGACTTGAATATCAGGTTCAAGTATGTTTTATGTCCCTCCAAATACTGCTGCAAACTTGATTTGTATTCTGATCAATATAGGTAATTTTGACTAGTAATTTGTGCATCAAATCCCCCCCAGGTAACACTGCAAACGGCCTTCCAAATGCCTCCAAAATCCCACGAATTTATGAACAGAGGTATATCATGTGTTAAGTATGTTATTAAGGTCTCATATGCACCATTAATTGATTTTTACTACTGTTCTAACTCTCTCACATTCAACAGTAAAAACCCCCAATTCGACCATTGGGAAAATGGCACTATTTCACCTCCCAATACAACTAAACTAGGTAAAAATGCTTCAAATGCTCAAGTACAGCACATGAAACTTGTAGAATACATCCATGGTAGTATATTGATCACAAATATATCATATAATCATCCATCCATTCGAAATAATCAACATTATAGTGTCATACATCAATGCATTGGGGAAATGGACATTGTTTGCTCATTAATCAATAGTTTTGCATACAACCAGTGGGTATTTCGACCTGAGACATTCTGAATATTAATAACAGAGGATATGAAGCTATTACAATCAGAAATATATAATGAGAAGCTCTCTCAAGAATCACAAGTGCTCACCAAAAACGCCCTCCCTCAAGGAGCATGAATATGCCTTCAAAACTGGAAACGGTGGAGAGAAAGTGTTGCACTAAACCAAACCATGAAAATTCCTGTAGCTACTACCTGCAAATACAAACTCCATTAAAGCACCATGAAAGACCTGAGTGGCCTCTCCAAACACCAACTTGGATGGGAATCTTTCACCCTCGAAATTGGCTAAGGCAAGAAACTAGTCATCCACTAGCTCTCTCTTCACAAATGCAATTTTTCTCAAATGATCAAAAGCCATTCTCATTCTTCATTTCTACATTTTATAACCAACATTAGCCTTCTAAGGGTCGAAATCCTCTCAATAGATTCAATAGATTTCCATTTAGGAAATATTCCACATTTGCCACTTGTCTCCTAGTTCCAACCTTCCATCTTCTCCCAAATTTGATTTTGAGTCTCTTTGGCTTCTCCAACTCCCAAATTCGCCTTCCTTGAGCCTATTTTTGGTGTTGACATGTCATAGTGGTCAAATGTCAGAGGTCAGGTCTGCAATTTGTCATAGTTGTCATAGATGCTCCATCATTGGTGTCATAGGGGCTAGGGAATCTAGCCCAAGTGTCCACAAACTTCCACTTTGACTCTTTATCTTCCATGGAGGTTACCAATCCTTCCCAATTCAACCTAATATGCTCAATGACATGTGTTATGACTTACCAACTCACCCAATAGTGTTCACATTCCCATTAATTCGAATTTGCAAAAGAGAGATACCATGTATTATGAAAAATCAAGCTAGTGTGGGTCCCACCACCTCCATATGTCTCCAAAACCACTTGCCACTTAGAATTTATCTTGAATTTGTTTATTCACCATGTTTATTAAATGCTTGAACCCCTCTAATGTCTAAATATCATTTATTAGCTTCCTTATTACCGTCCCACATGTGCCCATCCAACCTAGGAAACTAGTAAGATTGATGGGATTGTCTTACTATGCACTTATTTGAATGGGGACATTACAGTCCTCCCCACCCAAGATTGCTTGTCCTCAAGCAATTTTAGATTTGGATGCTGCAAAATATTCTCCTCTTCCCATGTGGCATCTTCATTTGGTAAGTCCTTCCATTGCACTAAATATTCTTTGATGATTCTACTCCTCAACCTTCTTTCCCGTGTCTTCAAAATCTTTTCTGGAACAAGTGTCAGCTGACCTTCATCATCCAAAGGAGGAAGTATTTCTGAAGTGATGATTTGCTAACCAAGAGCTTTCTTGAGACAAGAAACATGAAATACATTGTGGATTTTACTCCCTTCCGGAAGTTCTAGTTCATATGCTACTTCTCCAACCTTCCGCACTACCTTGTATGGCCCATAGTACCTTGGTTTTAATTTTTCTGCTCCATTCTTTTTTAGAGATGTTTGTTTATAAGGCTGCAACCTTAAATATACTAAATCATTGACTTGAAAGGTTCTTTCTTCTCTATGCCTATCAACATATTGTTTTTGGTGATTTTGAGCAACCTGCAAATTGTCTTTCAAGAGCTTTAAAATTTCTTGGCTCTCTTCCACCCAATCTTTAGCCTTTGGGGCTCTACTATCACCAAATATAATGTCAGCAAATGTAAGTGCATCGTAAACATATAATGCTTTGAAAGGAGACATTCCTATTGACATATGACAAGTGGTGTTGTAGCAAAACTCACCCAAGTGTAGCCATTTTGCCCATGCTTTTTGCTGCCCTCCCACATAGTTTCTTAGGTATCCTTCCAACCATTGGTTTACCCTCTCTGTTTGTCTACCAGTTTGTGGATGATAGCTGGTACTTGGAGTCAATTGAGTGCCTACCAATCTAAAAAGTTCTTGCCAAAAAGCACCCATGAATCTACTATCTCTATCACTGACAATGCTCTTGGGGAGCCCATGCAATCTGAAGATTTCTTTGAAAAAAATGTCAGCCACTTGTGCAGCACTAAAATATGATGTAACAGGAAAGAAATGAGCAAATTTTTTCAACCTATCAACTATCACATAGATGCAATCCTTACCCAAGGATTTAGGCAATCCGGTGATGAAATCCATGGAAATACTGTCCCATTTTTGCTCCGGAATGGGTAATGGTTGTAATAGGCCAGCTGGACATGTAAGTTCTGATTTGTTTTGTTGACATGCTTTACATTCATTCACATACTTCTGAACATCTTCCTTCAGCCCCTTCCAAAAAAATCTTTGCCTCAACTGTCTATAAGTTTTGAAGATCCCCAGATGGCCCGCTAGTGGGAATCATGTGCTTCTTGCAAAATTCGGTACTTGAGCTTGGAGTTATGAACTAAATAAATTCTTCCCTTATAATATATCATCCCATTCAAAATCCTATAATTATCATCCCCTTTGATTCCATCCAACATATCACAAGCAAATTTGTCTTTGGCATATTCAACTAGTAGCATGTTTTTCCAATCCTTGGCAATATCCATGAGAGAAAAAGAAGGCCTTCTTGACAAAGCATCTACTACTATATTATTATTTCCTTTGACATATTCAATATCAAAATCATAAACTTGAATCTTGCTTACCCACTTTTGTTGCCTTTCATTTAGATCTTTTTGGGTGAGAAAGTGTCTTAGACTATTGTGGTCAGTTTTCACCACAAACTTGCTGCCCACCAAGTATTGTCTGAATTTGGACAATGCATGCATAATGGCCAGCATTTCTTTATCATAGATGGAGTAAATTTTTTCATGAGGCTGCAACTTTCTGCTCTCAAAGGCTATGGGGTGTTGGCCTTGCTTTAGGAAAGCCCCTATTCCTCCACCTGAAGCATCACATTCCACAACAAAAGGTTTAGTAAAATCAGGAAGTGCAAGTATGGGACAACTACTCATTACCTCTTTCATTTTTTGGAAGGGCTTTTCAGCCTCTTCATCCCACTTGAAAGCATCCTTCTTAGTCAATCAGTGAGTGAAGAAGTCAACTTGGAGAACCCTTTCACAAATTTTCTGTAGTAGGTGCATATGCCAATAAAGCCTCTCAATTTGGTAATATTTTTTGGTGATGGCCATTCCAAGATAGCCCTGATTTTTTCCATGTGTACCTTCACTCCTTCTTGCCCAATAATGTGCCCAAGATACAGTAGTTCTTTCATCCCAAACTCACATTTTGATAATTTAGGAAATAAGGACTCTTCTTGCAAGATTTCCAACACAATCTCTAACTGTTGCAAATGCTCTTCCCATGTTTTACTGTAAATGAGAATATCATCAAAGAAAACCAAAACAAACCTTCTTAGTTGCTTGCAAAATATCCTATTCATACATGCTTGAAAGGTGGCTGGAGCATTAGTTAACCCAAAAGGCATGACAAGAAATTCAAAGTGGCCAAAATGACATCGAAAAGCAGTCTTTTGCACATCTTCATCTTTCATTCAAATTTGGTGATACCCTGATCTAAGGTCAATTTTTGAGAAGTATTTGGCCCCATGTAGCTCATCCATGAGCTCATCAATCCTAGGAATAGGATACCTATTCTTGATAGTCTTTTTGTTCAAGGCTCTAAAATCTATGCACATTCTCAATGTTCCATCTTTTTTCTTCACTAGCACTACTGAAGAAGCATAAGGGCTAGAGCTTGGTCTAATGAGTCCCAACTCTAGGAGTTCTTGGATAGCTTTTTCAATATCATGTATGAAATTTTTAGGATGTCTATAAGGTGGTATCTGAATGGGTGAAGTGCCCTCCTCCAAAATAATACTGTGCTCAAACCCCCTATCCGGTGGCCCACCATGTGGAAGGTCTCTAAAAACCTTTTCATATTTTTGCAAAAGTCTCTCTATCTCCTTTGGGTGTTTGACAATATTTATAGTTATCTTGGGAGATGTAATATGACATTCAGCAGCCCATTCTATATCCCCATGCCTCAATACAGATCTCATATTATTGCAAGTTACTACTTGATTTGGATAAGTGTGTTTCCCTCTCACAATTCTTTGTACTCCTTTTGAATCTTGGAATTTCATTTCGGGAATTTGATAATTTACTGTATGCTCTCCTATTGAATACAGCCATTTCACTCCCAAAACCACATTAGTATCAGCAACATCAACCACATAAAAACTATCAACAAAAGTATAGTTACCTATGGTGACTTGCAGCTTTGGAACCCATGTTTTGCATTGCATTGTGTTGTGACCGGGAATGACAACTGTGAAGCCATCAAATGGTTCAATAGGTATCTTTCTTTTCTCTACCATCTCTGCATCAATGAAGTTATGAGTGGCTCCTCCATCTACCAAAAATTAATTTCTTTGTCCTTGTACCACACCTTTGCATCGGATAGTATGATAGCGAGGTACTGCTGAAAGCACTGCCATTCTTGCTTTGTCCGGTGAAGGATGATTTTCTTCTTGTATTTACTTTTCTACTGTTGTCTCATATGCCTCTTCTTGATCTGAAATATGTCCATATTCATCTATGCCCCCATCATACCCCTCATTGTCAGAAAATACTTCTATGTATTGAGCCTTTCCTTTGGTACATTTGTGCCTCGGTGTCCATGGTTGGAAGCATGTGAAGCACAATTTCTTTTTTCTAAGTTCATCCCTGTTTAGTCCCACTTTTTTATTCCTCTCAAACGACTCTCTTTGCCAAGGTTTCTTATCATATACATCCCTTTGCCAAGTTTTCTTTTCAAATTTGTAGCTAGGCTTAGGAGGAAATATTGTTCTAGGAAGCACATTTTGGAGATCCCTAGGAAAGCTCATTGCATCTTTTAATGTAGTTGGCTTGTGGGATTTGACCAAACCTCTTAAGGGTTCAGCCAAACCTTTAGTGAACAGCAATACTAATCTTCCCATAGATACATCAACCACTTTGACTGATAATTTTTGAAAGTCCAACATATATTCAGTAGGGGACCCAGTTTGCTTCAATTGAGCTAGTTCTTTGAAAGGAAATTCTGGATCTTTTTGTTCAAATCTTTCTAGTACCCTATCAAAAAATTCTCCATATGTTTTAACCTGATTATGACCCAAGGTTTTCAGCCCATGAAACCACCATTCATTGGCATCTCCTTCCAAATGCAAAATGGCCATTTTTAATGCATCCTCTTCCAACATAGGATTTAGCTGAAAATATATATCCAATTTTTGCACCCAAGTGTTAGCAGAATTTTGAGAAGAACCATCAAAAGTAGGAAGTGAAATTTTTCCAATAGCACTATTCAATTCTTTGTTTTGGAATGGACTCCTATTGTCTCCCTTCATTTTAATCTTTTGCATAGCATCAATGTAGTCACTGAGTGGTACACCTCTTTTACACTCTTCATTCAAATCATTCCAATCATTTACTAGTTTCTTGTAATCCAATTCAAGATTGGGCTCTTCTTTGGGTGTGAGAAATTTAGGCGCAGTATGTCTTTGTGTGCTTTGAAATTCATCAGGTCTATTATGAGGTCCTGTACTTGAGAAAATATGCTCATTCCCTTTCATCTTTTCCCCTGAGTGTGAACCATTATTATCTCCTATCATCCCTTTGCCTAAAAGTTGGCTACCCAACAATTCGAAACCTTTCATCATTTGTTTATTCATATCTAGCATAACCATGGTAATTCCTTAAAAACATGGTTTTAAGGCTTCAATAAATTCTTCCTTATGTCTTAATTTTTCCTCCTCCTCTCTACCCATTGTTTTAGAAAAAAAACTCTTTTTCTGCTACTATCTCTTCTTCAACCAAAACTTCGTCAACTACTGATTCAATGGGTGGTGTTTTATTTTTTTGGATTCTTTTTAATACCATCAGGTGCCAATACCATGCTCTGATACTACTTGTAATTACCCTTTTTCAAAATTCTATTAAAATGCCAATTTTTCCACTTTTTCCCCAATTTCGACCTTTGACTAGTTTAACTGTTTTGACCTCCAAATCAACCCAAATGCTCCCAAATATTCTGTAGGAGTGTATGAATAGTATTTAGACTTGAATATCAGGTTCAAGAATGTTTTATGGCCCTCCAAATACTGCTGCAAAGTTGATTTGTATTCTGATCAATATAGGTAATTTTGACTAGTAATTTGTGCATCAAATCCCCCTAGGTAACACTGCAAATGGCCTTCCAAATGCCTCCAAAATCCCACGAATTTATGAAAAAAGGTATATCATGTGTTAATTATTTAAGTTCTCATATGCACCATTAATTTATTTTTACTACTGTTCTAACTCTCTCACATTCAATAGCAAAAACCCCCAATTAGACCCTTGGGGAAATGGCACTAGTTCAACTCCGAATACAACTAAACTGAGTAAAAATGCTTCAAATGCTCAAGTACAGTACATGAAACTTGTAGAAGACATCCATGGCAGTATATTGATCACAAATATATCATAGAATCATCCATCCATTCGAAATAATCAACATTATAGTGTCATACATCAATGCATTGGGGAAATGGACATTGTTTGCTCATTAATCAATAGTTTTGCATACAACCAGTGGGTATTTCGACCTGAGATTTTCTGAATATTAATAACAGAGGATATGAATCTATTACAATCAGAAATATATAATGATAATCTCTCTCAAGAAGCACAAGTGCTCACCAAAAACGCCCTCCCTCAAGGAGCATGAATATGCCTTCAAAACCGGAAACAGTGGAGAGAAAGTACTGCACTAAACCAAACCATGAAACTTCCTATAGATACTACCTGAAAATACAAACTCCATTAAAGCACCATGAAATACCTGAGTGGACTCTCCAAACACCAACTTGGATGGGAATATTTCACCCTCGAAATTGGCTAAGGCAAGAAACTAGTCATCCACTAGCTCTCTCTTCACAAATGCAATTTTTCTCAAATCATCAAAAACCATTCTCATTCTTAATTTCTACATTTTATAACCAACATTAGCCTTCTAAGGGTCGAAATCCTCTCAATAGATTCAATAGATTTCCATTTAGGAAATATTCCACATTTGCCACTTGTCTCCTAGTTCCAACCTTCCATCTTCTCCCAAATTCGATTTTGAGTCTCTTTGGCTTCTCCAACTCCCAAATTCACCTTCCTTGAGCCTAGTTTTGGTGCTGACATGTCATAGTGGTCAGATGTCAGAGGTTAGGTCTGCAATTTTTCATAGTTGTCATAGATGCTCCATCATTGGTGTCATAAGGGCTAGGGAATCTAGCCTAAGTGTCCACAAACTTCCACTTTGACTCTTTATCTTCAATGGAGGTTACCAATCCTTCCCAATTCGACCTAAGATGCTCAATGACATGTGTTATGACTTACCAACTAACCCAAGAGTGTTCACATTCCCATTAATTCGAATTTGCAAAAGAGAGATACCATGTATTATGAAAAATCAAGCTAGTGTGGGTCCCACCACCTCCATATGTCTCCAAAACCACTTGCCACTTAGAATTTATCTTGAATTTATTTATTCACCATATTTATTAAATGCTTGAACCCTCTAATGTCTAAATATCATTTATTAGCTTCCTTATTACCGTCCCACATGTGCCCATCCAACCTAGGAAACTAGTAGGATTGATGGGATTGTCTTACTATGCACTTATTTGAATTGGGACATTACACCACGGCCAAGTAATTTGTTATAGTTGTGTCCTTCTAGGTCACGTATCTAGAGACTGTACCAACCCATGCACTACATGTAATTATTGTAAATTATTTGAAAATGTTATTGAGGACTGTCCTGTGCTCGAGGTAGAAATGAAGCAACGAAGGAGGACAGAATCACCGAATCCCAACATTCAGTTGATCGCAGCAGAGAGAAGATCTGTGGACCCAAGTGTAAATGTTGTAACACGCAGTGGCATTGATATAGGAAGGGACGTAGGTGCAAAAGTTTTGACCTCTCGAACCTGCAATCGTAATCAGACTCCTGGTGAACCAGTATGGATTAGAAAAGCTCCTAGGAAAGCACAAGGTCTGGACCTTCAGAAAAATAAAGGATCATTTATAGAAGTGTGGGATATCCTTAGAGAGCCAGAACCTCAGTCAATGAGAATCCCGCTGTGCAGTGAAGCACTGCAAATAGTGGATATGCCAGTAGCATATGATCAGACAAGCACTGCAATAGATGCAGGGACCTCTGTTGCATAGTTTCTACAGAGTTGCATGAAGTTATTGAAGAGTGCAGATGCTTTCATGGAATTTGAAAAACTACTCAGCCAGTACGATCCATGCAGTGAGAAGGGGGTTGCACAGGGCACCATCCATAACATCAAGAGTCCCAAAAGAATAGGGAGAGAAGTGAGGTTAGCTGCATAGATTGGGGACTACAAGATGGATGATATCATCCTTGATCTTCGATCTGAAGTAAATGTCTTGACCAAGCAGACATGGCATCAGATGGGAAAACCAAAGTTATAGTGGTCACCTCTGTAGTTAAGAATGGCTAATCAAGGGATAATTATAGCTTTGGGGAGGTTACCCAACACCATTGTTGACATTGACGGAGTGCATAGCTACACAGATTTTGAAGTAATTGAAATCGTGGATGCTAGCCATCCTTATCCGGCGCTGGTGGGTATCGATTGGGAAATGACTAACTCTACCATTATTGATTTAAAGACTATGAAGATGATATTTGAAGGCAATGATATCAGGGTCATTGCGGAATTAGACCCCTCGCAGGGTGAACGATATGTTGAACCGATTCAGGAGGAATCCAGATCCCAAGACTTGGACCGTATGTACAAGATGATGACTAATGATGGTGATTATATCAATCCAACTGCGGATGGAACACTCAGCTGGCGCTGCGACATCTCTTGCGTCTCAGAATCTGATGCAGGGCTAGAAAACTGGCAAAGCAGGTTGCATGAAGTATCTGCAAGGAGATGCGCACGGATCACAAAGTCATTGCGTTGGATTGGAAAGGAGATAAGCCCAATCCCCGGCTATGATGGTTTTTCTAATGTTTATTCTTTTATCAATGAATATACAGTAGCAATTGTAGAGGAACACCGCTTACAGGCATTAGACATAGCACTGCACAATACACCTGCCAGATGGTGGGCCACGCATAAGCAAACATTGAAAACATGGGATCAATGCAGAATTAAGATGCAAATTCAGTTTGCCGATAAGGTTACCTTATCATTTGAGAAATATAATGGACAGACAGATCCAAGAGAGCATCTTCGGGTCTATTCAGAAGCATGGAGGGAAAGGCCACAAACAGAATGGGTGCATATGTTTGTGCACACATTGGAAGAACCGATTTCAAATAAGTGGTACCTAGACCTGGAGCTGCGCAGAGGCACAGTGGATTGGTTTATCCTAACTGTGAGCTTCCAGCAAGATTTCAGTTTCGAATATGAACATCCGAGCATCAATGATGCATTGCAGGTTCTGAAGGAAAAAATATTTTGACAAGACTGTACTTAGGGAAATATGACCCTAGAAGAATTCTTTGGAGCAAATAGTGTACCTGTGCTCCTACAGCCAGAATGGGAGGAGCAGCTAGAACATGCTCTTGATTGTTATCACATTGATGGAAAACCTAAGGATAAAGCAGATAGTGATGAGGAGGACCCACGCAATATACAGATACCTGAGTCAGAAGTATCACGCGAGGTAGAAGTACCTCCATTGGAAGTTCCAGATATGAGTGGACCTGTGAAAACAAGAAAAGTGAACATTGGCACCAGCGAAGAACCAAAGTTCGCAACTATCAGAGACTATTGGGATGAAGACGCAGTTGAGGAGGTCACAAGTATATTACAAGAATATCGAGAATTATTCCCGACCAAGTTTACAGAGATGAAAGGAATATTGGGAGAGCTAGGAGTGATGAAAATTCCTCTTAAGCCTGACGCGAAGCCTATGAAACAAAGACCATATAGACCGAACCCACGCTACAAAGAACGAGATAAGGTAGAAATCGATAAGATGCTTGATGCAGGTATCATTGAGCCAGTTGAAGAATTTGAGTGGATAAGCCCGATGGTTATCTAGGATAAGAAGACAAAGGGTGAAATCAGGATCTGTGTAGATTTGAGAAAGCTGAATGACGCTTCCATGCATGACCCATTTCCTACACCTTTTACCGATGAAGTGCTAGACAATGTTGGAGGAAATGAGGCGTATTCTTTTACTGATGGATTCTATGGCTACCATCAAATCAGGATTGATTGCACAGATAGGCACAAGACAACTTTTGCTACAGAATGGGGGTCGTTCTAGTACACAATGATGCCTTTCGGTCTAAAGAACGCACCTACCATATTTTATAGAGTGGTCGTCGCAGCATTTAAAGACTTCATACATAAGTTTTAAGAGGTTTATTTTGATGATTGGACTATTTTCGGGTTACTAAAGAACCATGCTGCGAACCTCAGGATGATGCTGGAAAAATGTAGGCAGCATCAGATTTCTTTGAATTTGAAGAAATGTATCTTTTGTGTACCCTACAGAATCTTGTTGGGACACATTGTGTGCAAACAGGGCTTGATGGTAGATCCTACCAAGATCGTAGTCATTGTAAATTTTCCTACACCAAACTCAGTCAAACAGCTGCACACTACACTGGGGAATACCGGCTATTACAGGAAGTTCATAAAAGGGTATGCGTAGATAACCACTTCTATGGAGAAGCTACTAAGGAAAGATGCATCGTTCATCTGGGACAAAGAATGTGAACAAGATTTGAGACATTGAAAGAAAAGATGGTCATTGCACCAATCCTAGTTTTTCCAGACTAGGAGAAGTTGTTTCATGTCCATGTGGATGCTTCATGTATAGCATTGGGCATTGTTCTTGCTCAGCCAGGAGAGGGAGGTATTGATCATCCCATTACATTTTCCATCAAAAAGTTATCATCCACTGAGAAGAACTATACCACCATTGAGTGAGAAGGACTTCCCATGGTCTATGCACTATAGAAATTCAGGCACTACTTGCTCGGTGCACATTTTTCTATGTTCACTAACCACTCTGCTTTGAAATACCCGGTCAATAAGCCAGTGTTAGTGGAGCACATATGCAGATGGTTACTCATATTTTAGGAGTATGACTTCAAAATTATGGTTAAGCCAGGAAGGTTGAATTTGGGACCTGATCATCTATCAAGGATTGAGTCAGCAGAAGAGCCAACGCATATGGATGATAATCTACCCTATGCATAGTTGTTTTCTATACAGGTTGTCAATTACTATTATCAAGACATTATTGACTTCTTGACTATTGGGTTTGCACTCGTAGAGTTCACTACGTAGCAAAAGAAGCAGCTGGTAGTGCGCGCAACAGAATTCACTATAATCACAGGCTAGCTATATAATTTGGGACCGAATGAAGTACTATACAGATGTGTATTAGAGCATGAGAAACCATTCATATTGGCAGATGCACATTCAAGAGTTGCATGAGGCCATTACGCAGGAAGAGCTACTGTGTAGAAAATATTGCACGCAGGGCTATGGTGGACTACGATTCATAAAGATTCAAAGGAACATTGCCAGAGCTACGATGTGTTTCAAAGGAAAGGAAAGCTATCGCACAGGGACGAGATGCCACTAAACCCATTGTTAACATTGCAAGCATTTGATAAATGGGCTATTGATTTTGTGGGTCCTATTAACCCACTAGGGAAACGAACTGGTGTGAGTTACATCATTACTGCTATGGATTACCTCACCAGATGGGTAGAAGAAAAGCCAGTAAACGATTGTAGCGCAGCTACAGCTACAGATTTTATCTACGAGAACATCCTAACAAGGTTCAGATGCTTGAAAATTTTGATGAGTGATCAAGGTAGTCATGTTTTGAATAGAACTATTGAATCTTTGACCGAAGAGTTCTACATTCACCATCAGTGTAGCACACCATATCATCCACAGGTGAATGGAACTGTTGAAGCATATAACAAATTTCTGGAGAATGCGCTAACCAAGATATGCAATGCCAATCAGGATGATTGGGACCTGCACATTTCATCTATATTATGGGCATATAGGACTACATGCAAGAAACTGACTGGCCATACACCCTTTCGGTTGGCCTATGGACAAGAAGCAATACTGCCAATGGAGTACATCATTCCCAGCCTGAGAATAGCTACATATACCGGCATGATAGATTGTGCAGTGCTAGAAGAAAGGCTTCTACACTTGGTTGGTCTGGAGGAAGATTGCTTTGTCGCAGGCTTCCACCAACAAGTACGAAAAGAATGTGAAAAAGAATGGCATGACTATCATATCAAGAACAAGTGTTTCTAGGTAGGTGATCTAGTCCTCCTGTATGATAGCAAGCTTATGACGTTTCTTGGGAAATTTAAGATGCATTGGCTTGGTCCATATACTGTAATGCATGTTACTAACGGTGGCGCAGCTCAGCTAGCCACTTTAGTTGGAGATACCTTGCCTAGTTTGATAAATGGAAGCATACTAAATCTCTACAGCAATAGCCCTGCTTAGCAGGGTCCTATATGATCCTGGGAGGTGTACTGCGCAGCACTGATGAAGCTGCACGTACAAAAAAAAAAGAGAAAAGGAAGCCACTTCTAACAGGGGGAGGAATAGTTGCTCAAATATAAGTGGCACAACTGAAGGTGCACAGAAAATACAAAGCCAAGCATGAGAAATCTGCGTTGTAATCTCAGAATGGACAGCAGATCAGGACAAGAAAAGATGACCGCAAGAATTGTTAGCAGCGTATTAAACCGTTAATCAAAAGGACCCTACCAGCCAAATCATGCATTTATGAAAAACCCTATCCAGTCGGGCATCGTAAAGGCTGAAGTGACCAGGGTCACAGCGGCATCCGCCCGATGGATCCCATGGGATTGGCACTTAATGCCTAATCTAGGCATTCCCGGTGCATTCAATATCACATTACACAAAGATCTATATGGGATTTGCAAGCATTACTACAGCATTTACTTCTCGGGTGATTCATTAACGACCGTAACATCAATGCATGCCCTATAAATACCCATACATTTTCCCTTATGTAAATTTACCATGAAATTCAAATTTTAGCAAGTGTGAAGAGCTTAAGAGTTGCAGTAGCGAGAGTGCTAGTATCTGTTGCATTTAAGTACGACGAGCCGAACTTAGAACATATTTTGGGTGCATTCAGACGTTATGGCATAAGCGGTGTAATGAAGCCTCAACAAAAGAAAGCTTTAGCAGAAAATATGACACCATCTTAGAGCTCAAAGCTGAGCCAATCCAAACAACAACAAAAGAAGGACAAGCAGTCAATGGAAACACCGCAAAAACGAGAGGCACAAGCTACCCCGAAGAAGGTTCCGCAAGGGAACCCACCTCCACCAGTATGGGTTATTCCTGAGTATGTCAGCCCCAGGAAGACTGATTCCCCAGAGGTGTAGCTGCAAAAGAAACCACGATATGAAGTTCCAATGCCGCCAATACCGAAGCGCATGCAACAGAGAGATGATCTACTAGGAAGGATCATGGAATGCAAGCTGACTGATTTTAATCTGTAGGATGCCGAGAGATTCCCCCATCTACATGTCGATAGATATATGTGCAGCATCAACAATCCAGCCACGAACAAGGAAAAAATTGTTCCTACGGATTGGGCAGTGACCCTACACCGGGCGGGCTTGCTTAACCTGTTGCACATCCCACATTTTGGGCACAGCAAGGAATTTATAGCCATGGTGGGTACTTTACTTTCTTGCATGCACCAGGGATATATCTGGTTATATTTCAAAGTTAATATTACTATGGACCTCATAGTGAGAATCACGGGGTTGAGCAAGAAGGGTGATGATCCTTCCAAAGATTTTGTGGGCAAGACGGATGATCAAGAATTGGCCACAAACATCAAAAGCACATTTAATTTGGCCAGAGGGACCAAGGGTTATGAGATTGACCCCATTCCAAATGAACCTCTACAGTTCATGATTCAGCTGTTGGCATGTAGACTTCTATGGAAATCTATACCTGCACAGGTATCAGCTTCGATTGTAGCCTTAGCTACAAAAAATATGGATGGCCACGAATACAACTGGGCCAAATTCCTGCTGAACAAGTTATTATTAGACATTGAGGATGTCCAGGATAAGGAGCTCCCCTTCTATTTTAATTGGCTACTAGTTTTCATTTCCTTTGTGGGATGGAGAGAACCCAATCATCAGTGTGGCCTACTAGTAATGCAGGATGACTACCGCGCAGTGCGGTTTGCTAACATGTGGTCGTCTACAACTTCAGAGAAGCAGCAGGTTAATAACCTAAAATTCATCACTTTCCTCGAACAGCTGCGCACCGTGATTGAGAAGACCCTGCGAATCACAAAAGAAGTGACCACCCAGTATAAACCATTCATGGTTTTTGAATCCAGGCTCCATTCAATCTTTATTCAGCTGCGCCTAAATGCAGAAAAATGGTTTGAGGGATAATATCAGTTAGGCATCCCATTGATTGAGCTCATTATTGAGGAATGGCCCGATGAATGGAAAGAACATGCACCATAATCGATCATCATCCCATCGGATGAAGAAGGCGAACAAGACCATAAAGAGGATGCGGAAGTCCAAAGTGCTTCGACCTCAAAACCTACGCAGCAAGTAGGAAAAATAGGAAAAGAGCCACAAGTTGGCGACAAGAGAAAAGAGCCAGGCATTGGAAGCCCTGAGAAGCCACCAAAGAAGAAGGTTAAGGCCAAGAAACAAACTTTGGACAGAATATTGCATGATGATGACTATGAAATGATAGCATCTCAGACAGTTGTGCACCTAGAAGCTTTTCCTGGATTTACGGGAAAACGGGACGAACCAGATCAGGCGCAGGTCCGAGAAAACATTGACAAATTGACCAGTTTGGTCTTGAGCATGGAGCATGTACACTACAACTTTTCTTGGGAGACCGATCGACATGACCAAGTAGAGGAACAAAGTGACAAGATGCGCAGGACACCCGACTTCATAACACGGGAATGCATCGTCAAGATTGTGTCTGCGTCCATTCTATTCCCCATAGATGAAATGATAGAAACCATGAGACGACCGCAATAGCTAGAACTAAACATAGCCATGATTTTAGTTGAAGGGATGCACCATTTGCACACCCAGATCTCACATGAAATGCATGAGCAGGACATAGTTTCACACAATCAGTTCCTGCAACACGAAGAGAATTACCGACGAATACAAGGAGAATGCGAGCACAAGGAAAAGGAGCTTCAGTGCACATAGGCAAATGAGCGCAGGATCAAAGGAGCAGTGTCGACTGTTTGCGCAAATCTCTCTGTAGTCGAAGAGGAGCTCGAGATAGAGGTAGCCACACTACATATAGGTGCTTCCGTTAGCAGTTTACAAGAACAAATGAAGGAGCTGGAGATCTCCCACAAGGATGAAGTTGAAAGGATGAAGGCTGCGCACCAAGAAGAAATAGCTGAGCTAGCAACACAATAGCCAGTGGACACAAAGAGGCAAGAAGAAGAAACAAGAGTAGAATCAATAAGGGCTTCCTTGCAAAGCATTTGCGTAGCAGTAGCGCAGTGCCAGATTTTGGCAAATGACGTCTCCAATGTGTGGAGCGTACTACAAGAATGTCTGGAGTTACAGAATATCCATGAAGAGAGGAAGGAAAAGCAGCAAGAGTTGGATACCATAGATGCATCCATGAAGGACTTTCCTGTCTGCCAAAAGAGGGTGGCCTTTGAGAAGACCAAGGAATTAAGGAGAGAACTCGAGGCCTTGAGAGTGAGAGAAGCTGAAACCTATGCCAGGTTGCATCCACTAATCGAAGAAGCACTTACCTTGACTGATGACATTGAGAAAAAAATGCAAGAGCTTTGAACATCGGAAAATCATATCAAGGAAGAAACTTTAGAACCTTCTTCATAGGAAAGGCTTGACAAAGTAAACGAGTGTGACCAGGAAGTAAAACAAGTAGTTGCATAGCTGAGCACAACATTTGAACAATTCACTATATGGGAAGGAATTTCAAAAGAAGAACAAATGGAACAATTGGACTGAAGTGGCTCGGGATGAGCCACAAGTAAGTGTTAGGGGCCTGTTGGGCGTGGCCCAAGTAGGTACCATTTTGTTGGAACACAATTTTGAGCTACGTAGTAGAAAAGACGATATGGTTAAGTGCGCAGCTTGTTGGGCATATTAGTTGTGCAACCACACTGATGCACAGGACCCGCGTAGCAGCAAGATTTGATAAGAAGATATAAGCAAAGCTCAGGTGAAGAGGTGACCTATTTTTGGTAAAGAGCTGGATGAAGGAAGGAGAAAGAGACCTGTTTGGTAGAGTGGCAAAAAGTAGTTGAGAAGCTAGGCCACTATGCCGACAGGGATAGGCAAGTGGAAGAAGCAGAAAGAGACAGGCCACGATGCAGTTGTAACCGTTCTGAGGACTGTGGCTGTCAGAGGAGCATGTGAGCCACGAATGGCCTAGCAGGATGGCCTAGAGTAGGCAGAGTAAGCTGTCGACAATGACAGTCAGGCTAGCAGTTAGCCACATCGGGTTTTGGAAACCTAAGGGTTTTGCCTATGAATTGTAAAGAAATGACCTACGGGCATGATCTATAAATAAGTCATTTTTGTATGGGAAAGGGTTACTCTTCAGTTTTGTATTGTTCTTATTCCTGGTTTGATAAATTCCTATTGAGGAACAATTTTGTAAAGGCTCTGTAAGCTGAGTGCGCAGAGGTCTGTTGAAAGAGAAGAGAGTCTACAGCTGAGTGTGCAGACTAACAACTGTTGTACCCTTGCCAAAGACTAATTTAACAACAGTTCTTGTGGACATAGCCTCCATTCGGGGGGTGAACCACATTAAATCTTGTCTAGTGAGACTGTTTATGTGTTTGTAATTTTCACTATCTGTTTGCTTACTATGTATGCTTGAATTCTCAATTATCAGTTGAGAGGTTAATGCTTTTGTATGTATTTTCCATAGGAGAAGGATGGGGATAATATGTTAATTATGTCATGAATGGATGATTGATGAATGCGAAGTGTTCTAAGTCTGTGAATGTATCGGTTTGGATAAACATATATGCGAGTAAAGAATGGTCATATAATTCTGTTAATGTGTAACACCGGAAGGGTGCAATACTGATAATTTGTTTGATTACATTAAGTATAAGGTTAAATAGCCACTAGTAGTAATCAGAGGAATAAGTGCTAGGTAAAACCCTTAATACGATTTTTGTCGAAGTGGAAGTGCATAAGTCTGTTGCACTATCCCATCGAGCGAGAAAAGGTCGACCCAGGCAATCCATGGATGCGCTGGGTGCGCAGTTTGTTAGTTGAATAAGTATCAACCCGCAATGAAGACTATCGTCGCGTGGCCCTCAGTTGTAGCACGAGTTTATAGTGTGTTGCGCAGTACATTTTCCCCATCAACTCATCACCTTGATATAGAAACTTGATTCTGCAGCACCCCCATAGCTTTTCCTCGGGTGAGACCTCAACCTGTGCACAGGTTGTTTCCGAAAGGGCCGGTGAAAAGGGGTTTTGTTGGTTAAAGTTAAAACCGCAAAGAACTTGGGTCTATATTGGAAAACCTTTAGATCAATTTATACACCAACAGTTATAAGGATGAAGATTTATATGTACATGAGGATAATGTGATTTAGTGATTCTCTGTAATAGTATAACTCCTAACCCTTGTGGTGAAGGAGAGAAGAGAGGGGTGAGGAAGGGAGGAGGGATGGGATAGAGTGGAAGAGAGTGGGGGGGATTCGGTGGATAGGAAGAGAGGGGGGTGTGGTTATAGAGAGGCGAGGGGTCCCAACCTTAGACGAAATCTCATCTTATTCAACAAAAATAGTGATTCAAAACAATTTGGAATTTTTATGTCTAGGAATGGAAATTAGATTTTGTAGAGATAGAAGCAACGGGTGCGCAGATCCACTAAAATCCAATGACATGGCCTAATAGGACTGTTTTCGGGGGTTGGAAGCACACTATGGGGGAGACCCTAGCTTAAACCCGGTGTCCCGGATCATCTGGAATCGACAGATTTTCGATCCAATCCAAGGTTTGGGTGCTACTGGAATCTTGGTCCATAACCCTAAGGCCATTTAGGGATACTTCGAGGATTTGCTCTGGGGGCACAAAACCAAAACCACCACATTTGTCAGACAAACCTTCGTAGTGTACTATGATTTTTCCATATTGTAGCCGAAGGGAAATGTAATACCATGAATGGTCACCATTGCCAAGATGAAACTAAAGACCACTCGCAACACTCCTTAAACGATGGTCATGGGTCATACTAAATTGAGAAACTAATTGAGGGAAAATGCAGTGAGAATCTAAGACGGTTGCATAGTGAAATGCATGCATAATGAATGAAGAATGCATGGCGAGAGAAATGGTTGTGGGACATATTATGAGGGGAAATGGTGATGGGAATTGATTAATAAGATCAAATTAAATTCGCACGGTGGTAATAAACTACACTTGTGTCTTCCATTGTCAGCTGCACTTCAAGCTTGAAGGTGGTAGCCTTGGGACTAGACATAAGTCATAGGTTTGAACTGAACCGAGGAGATTCGAACATGCGATCTATGTCTAGTGCCAAGGATACCACCTTCAAGCTTGAAGTGCAGCTAACAATGGAAGACACAAGTGTAGTTTATTACCACCGTGTTATTTTTTCGCTGCAAATTATATGTTTTCTTTAATTTGATTTGTCAACTTTACGTATCCCTTTATATGTTTTCTTTAATTTCCTTTTTCAACTTTATGTATCCCCTTGACAAAGGAAATTAAACAACGCGTGCGCGCATCTACATGGGTGCGCTCTTAGACACGCGTGCATTCATCTACACATGCACGCATTTGCACGCATGCATCTCTGTATTCAAATTGTTTTTGGCACCCTTGCATTCCTAGAATTTACTTTAGATTGCCAAACGTTGAGGCTCAGTTTGATTTATGGCAGAACACATCAAATGGTGTAACTTCATGTTTTTCACACCTAGTTCTGTATATGCTCCAATAGTGCACCGTAGATGAAATTGCACACACTTGTCGATCTCTATGTGCAGATTCTAACTGAGGAGATTCGAACCTGCAACATATGTCTAGTCCCAAGGATACCACCTTCAAGCTTGAAGTGTAGCTGACAATGGAAGACACAAGTGTAGTTTATTACCACCCTGTTAGTTTTTTTCTGCAAATTATATGTTTTCTTTAATTTGATTTGTCAACTTTAAGTATCCCTTTATATGTTTTCTTTAATTTCCTTTGTCAACTTTATGTATCCCATTGACAAAGGAAATTAAACAACGCATGCGTGCATCTACGAGGGGGTGCTCTAAGACACTCCTACGTTCATCTACACGTGCGCGCATTTGCACTCATGCGTCTCTGTATTCAAATTGTTTTTGGCACCCTTGCATGACTAGAATTTGCTTCGGATTGCCAAACCTTGAGGCTCAGTCTAATTTATGGCAGAACATATCAAATGCTGTAACTTCACGTTTTTCACACCTAGTTCCGCATATGCTCCACAAGTGCATTGTAGATGAAATTGCACACACTTGTCGAGCTCTGTGTGCAGATTCTAACTATATATTTTTTGAATAGATCTGTTGTTTTTTTCTATTTTTAGTTCATTTTTAACTGCACTCATGTCAAATTTGTAAAAAACATAGGTCTTTTATTTGGCCTATAACTTTTGATTGGCTTACCTATTTCGAGAATGGAAAAGAACCCACACAAGAGTACAAGAATACCTACAAGATAAAAAGAAGAAGAAGGTTTTTTTATTATTTTCAGACCATGATATGGTCGACCAACACTTGACCATGTCGTTTTAAGGCTTCACTGACTTTCGTAATTTAAAAAATATATAAAATTATCTTCTAACATTTTGGAAAAATAGCCCTACACAAGATTCGTCTATTGCCTACGCCTCTACATATTTTTTTCCTCATAAATTGACAATTTACATAACAAATAGGTGGCTCAACTAAAACATGTGCATAATGTTTTAGAGAAAAAATAACATACCAATCTTAAAATAATGACATTTTGGGGTGGTTATATCACGTTTCCATAAATAAAAGTTATATATTTCGGAAGGTCATCTGTCATTCTACGTTTCATCTTCTTACACCTAATTCGAAAAGAAATTTGTACGTACCTCTAATAATTCATTTTAATGATAATATTTCTGTTTTTCCAGCATGTCATTGCAACTAACGTATCATAATTGGGTATCATTACCTTGCACTAGCCCATCAATAATAAATATAACTAAGAAACATAATTCAAAAATATAATAGTGATAGTAATAAGGAAGAGTATTTCAATATTTGTAAAGAAATATAAAACTATTTTTCATTCTAAATTCATTTTAACTATAAATTGACATAAAAGAAATGCAATCTTTCAAAATGTAAACTTTGTTAATTTGCTTTTTAATATTTGAAAACTTAAAATAAGAATAAACATGTTTACATCTAAAATACCATTATCAAAGATGATTAGAAAGTATAATAATAGTGATGAATTGTATTTAATAATTCTAAGTGATAATATCTCTTAGATGTAATTTTTTTTATATATAGTAGAAACTCAAGGAAATAATAGTTTGTAATAAACTATTAAATAATTTGAAAGAAAATAACAATATGAAATAATCATGTTATTTATTTGTATAGTAAATGTGATTTATTATGTATATCAAAGTCTTTCACCAGTCTAGTATAGTGGTGGGTGGTGGTGTTGAGTTTGAGCATAATGTTGATGTTACAATTCTCTTTTGAAAGGGGGGATGAATTATTTTTAGATTTATTTTTTATCAAAATATTTGTTCTATCTTTCTCTCTCACACAGATACATATAACTATTTAAAAAATTATAATTTATATGTTAATAAAGAAATGAAAATTACATATTCTTTTTAAAGGATATGAAAATTAAATATTTTAGGTACATAAAGCTTGCCTCTAGACCTCTTCGCATACATAAAGGCTTTCCTCAAGACCTTTTAGGCACATAATCAAGTTTAGAAGTGAATTCTCCCCCCATTTGTATTTTGACCAAGCAAACTCATTAAGTTCATATTTCAATCTAATGTGTCTGTTCATAAGACAACTAATATAATTGTTCCTTTCAGTGATCTAAATACCCACCAAAAATAATGATTTAGTGTACCACATGCTTATGACCATATATTTGTATTTGTGTCATCTATTGTTTTATTCAAAGTAAAGATCACTTTTCGATATAGTAAATTGGAGATTCCATTTGAGATTTGTTGACCCTCCCCACAACCCAGAACAAGATTATAACCAAGTCTCATGTTTTCTCTAGTTCCTACATTCCAAAATAGATAGTCTTCATTCATAAAAATTTATCTAACCAACCATTTCCATGGATTAGACACAAACTTTTGAATTTTCTTGGATCTCTTATCCAATACATAAAGGAACCTAGATAAATATATCTTTTTCTAAAATTTCTCTCCATAAAACCCTCTTTGTTAGAACCTTCCAAATATTCTTTGTTGCAGAGGAAAACCCAAATACATGCACATTTTTTAATCCCCATCCCTCATTTTCCTTAGGCGCATCAATATTCTTCCATTTAACCAATTATGGAATCTAATATGTTTTTCATTTTATAGACCAAATAAATTTCAATAATGTCTTCATAATCGCCTCTTAACACCATTGGGGACGAAGTATAGAGAATGGAAAAATAAAAGTACAGATTCTAACATAGATTTAACAAATTTCAATTGATGATGTTTGATATCCACATTTTATTCCAATTGTTAATTCATTCTTCAATTCTCTGTAATAACTAACTCCAGTTCATCTTTTCATTTCCATTGCGGGGTGTGTGCAAGCTAATGAGGGTCTCTTTTGACACATTAGATGCAATAGAAAACAGAAAAAATAGACATCCCTCAACTTACATGGATATTTTGAGACACATACACAATGAATCTTGTGATGAGTAAAAAAGATGAAATGTAGGAAATTGAATGGTGTTTCTAAAGATATAATTTTTTTCTATTGAAAATGTTCTTAACTATCTAAAGTTTGATCTTTTTTAATATACACTATTTGTTGGGACAAATTATAAGGTATATGATTCTGTGGGTGCATCCTTTCAGTGCCTAAATGATGGAATCAACTTATGAAAACTGGTAGACATATATAAAATAACTAGTACTAGTGCACCACTATTTTTCCAAAAAACAATAATATATATATTTTTAATTATCTAACAGATCGAACCTCAAATATAGTATGCCAAGTGCAGGTGCATCCTTTTAAGGTCTTAATGAAATGATCATTAAATGGTTTTTTTTATAGCATGTAGAGGTCGGTGTCCTTAGTTTAGCATACAATGTTTTTCCAAAATGGTTGAGAAACGAACGAGTTATGGATGAAACACTAATAGTGTGTTTTTTCAGTTAAGGAGTCATGACACAAGAAAAATAAGAAAAGATAGCAAAAAAAACATATATTATTTTTAAAAATTACATATTTGGAATCTACAGAAAAAATGCTATATGTGTCCAAAGTTTCATAAAAAATGATGGTGTGTAGCATATTGTAACCAGTAGATAAACATGGGCATAATAAAAAATTGGATGTAATGCTCAATTAGTCATGGTTTACCAGAGTCCAAGGGAGAAGCTTAGTAAATACAAAGAAAAATTTGAAGCAGACACATAGGCACAAAGAGGCCAGGCCAGCATGTGTGAAGGTCAAGCCAGCATGTGTGGAGGTTTGGGTTTAGTGCTACAAAACATGTACACATATCATTTAAATACAATTTTTTTCCCACCAAAATGAAACGTGTACACGATTTGGTGTTGCAAAACACGTACATGTTTTATCATTAAATAAACACATATTCATTTCGGGGAACAAAAAAATCTACTACCCCCCTAAGCCCCTTAATACACCCCCTCTCACTCTCTCTCTCTCTCCCGTACTCCTCCACATAGTCATGTCTCTACCCAGAACTGTTATTATCACCCCTCCCTACTCTCTCTTTTTCTCTCACCCCTTCCCTCCTCTCTCTAACTACCCTAATTCTCCCAAAACCCATATCCTCCCACCCATATTCATACCCCACTACTCTATATTTATCCCAATCCTGTACAAAAGAACCCCACTATATATCTCTTCCCTTAACCCCCTCCTCCCCCTACCCCATAGGCACATCCCTTACTCTCTCTCTCAATCTCTTCCTTTCTATCATTCTCCCTCACTCCCCTACTCCTCCACCTACACCTAATCCCCACCCCTCTCTCTCTCCCCCGAACCCATGACACACCACTACCCCATTGGTTCTCTCTCTCTCTTTCTCTCTCTCTCTCAGAAAAACATCCCTATGCCTCCCCTTACACTAACCCCCATCATCTCTCTCTCTCTCCCTCTCTCCCTCTATCCCCCCTCCTCTCCTTAACCCTTACTAATCCCTTCTCTCAATTTGTTTCTCCCCTTCTCTACTTACCCCCAATATCCTAGCACCCCCTATGTCTCTATCTATAACCCATTAAAACTCTCCCTATGTCTCTACCTCTAACCCCTTAACACCCCCCCTCTCTCTACCTATTACCCCTTACCATCCCCCAATGTCTCTCCCTACCTTTCTCTAACTCTCTAAACAAAACACTCACCCAGCTCACCTATATCCCCTTTTCTCTCTAATCACCCTACTCCTCGCCAAACCTGTAACCCCCCCTCTCTCTCTCTCTCTTCTCCCTAAATCTTACTAACCCCATCTATCACTCTTTATCACTCCCCTACTCCTCCACCTATACCTAAAACCCACCCCCACTCTCCCTCTCTCCCCCTCCTCTCCCTAACCCTAACTAACCCCTTAACACTTCCCCTCTCTCTCTCTACCTATAACTGCTTACCACCCCACAATGTCTCTCTCTCTCTAACACAAAAACCCACGCCCATCACTTATACCCCCTTTTCTCTCTAATCACCCTTAGTTTCTCCCCCAAAACTTAACCCCTTTCTCTCCCTCTCTCTCTCCCCCCACTTTTCCCCCTAACTCTCTCTTTCTCTCTCTCTATTGGCCCACTTAAATTTTTGGGTAAGAGTTTTGTGCAGTTTTGTTTGAACAAGGTTAAGGAGAAGTGGTTCGACGAATAAGGCTCATCTGCGACGTAGCGGCCAAGAATACAGAAAAAGGGGCAATTTGACTATGTCAAGGGAGGAGTTGGGTAAGTTAGTTAGGAGTTTTCTCCACATTCATTTGTGATGTGATTAGTTGAGTAATGGGGTAGGATGTGTGAGCCCTATAAAAATGTAACATGTTGGTATTTTTGGGGTTGATAGTTCATTAGCTAGTCAACACTAAGTCTTTGGGTTAGCTCCATTTTCATACATCTGATGAAGATATTGTATGATATGAAGAAAAAGTCGATAGATCTGGTGCAAGCTGTGTGTACAGATCCACTGTAAAAGAAGGATAAATATGCAATTCATTGTAAAAACATGAAGTGCTTATTCTGACCGTGACTCATTAATAAAGAAAGTGCTTTCATGGTTTTCTACTGTTTGGGTTTCCATGTTACGTATGGTGTCTAATGTGCATGAATGATGGGATAATGTGTTGTGTATTTGGTTATAAGTTGAATATTGTTGAATAACTGTTAACTAATGCGGATGTGTGAATGATATGGATGTTGTTTGGTTAATGAATCTATGTCGTGGTTAGTTAACCAATATGTATGCAATCTCGTAAACTATTTAAGAAATTTGTTCTGTCTAGGTTTGTTATAATATGTTAGTTAGAGTCTTGCCACACTCCTTCGGTAGTACAGAAATATGGTTCCTGTAGTTCCCATAGACACCCCGAGTGAGACTTCACTTGCTTTGCACGTGATGCTGAAAGGGTCAGTGTCTTGGGTTTCTCTCTCTCTCTCTCTCTCTCTCTCTCTCTCTCTCTCTCTCTCTCTCTCGCGCACGCGCGCGGGTGCACGCGCGTGTGTAAATCTTACTAAACCCTAACATCTGACCCCTTAATAGTCCCCCTCTCCCTCTACCTATAACTACTTAAAATCCCCCAATGTCTCTCTCTCTAACCTAGAAACCCATGCTCATCACCTATAACACCCTTTCTCTCTAATCACCCTATGTTCCCCCCCAAACCGCTTACCCCATGCTTCTCTCTCTCTCTCTCTCTCTCTCTCTCTCTCTCTCTCTCTCCCCCTTAAATCATACTAACCCCCTCTATAACTCTCTCTCACTCCCCTACTCCTCCACCTACAACTAAATACCAATCCCCTTTTCCTCTTTCCTCCTCCTCTCCATAACCCTTACTAAACCCTAACCTATAAACCTTTAACACTCCCCCCCTCTCTCTAGCTATAACCTATTACCAACCCCGAATCTCTCTCTCTCTCTCTCTATGCCAAACACCCATGCTCATAAATAATACCCCCCTTTCCTTTTGATCACCATAAGTTCCTCCCCCCAAAAAACCCCCTCCCTCTCTCTCTTAGTCTTCCCTACCATCTTCCCCCTAACTCTAACTCTCTCTCTCCCCCCTCTTCCCCCTAAATTTTAATAACCCATTAACACTCCCCCTCTATCTCTACCTCTAACTGCTTGCCACCCCCCAATGTCTCTCTCTCTCTCTCTCTAACCCAAACACTCACGTTCCTAACCTATACCCCCCTTCCTCTCTAATCACCCTAAGTTCCTCCCCAAACCCCTAACCCTACCACCCTCTTTTTCCTCCCCTTCTCTCACTCTCTCTCACTCCCGTACTCCTCCACCTACACCTAACCCCACCCCCCCTCTCTCTACCATCCTCTCCCTAAACCTTACTAAACCATTCTCTCACTATCTTTCTCCTCTGCTCCACTTACCCCCAATCCCCTTACACCCCCCTTTGTCTCTACCTCTAACCCCTTGCCATCGCCCAATCTCTCCCTCTCTCTCTCTCTCTCTCTATAACACCCTCTAGTTTATCACCTGTACATGTTATTTTGATGTTGTGACATTATGGCACGAGGTGCTGGTACTATGGTTTGCACATTAATATTATTATGTTATTATTTTTCATTAATAAAATAAAACAACTGGATCGATTGATGCCACAAAAGAGATTAAGAGTAACCATGATTTTACGAGCAAGTGGTTGTGGGAAAATTGTTACCTTTGTGTTTGTGTCTATGTTGATGTTATACAACCTTCTTGTGGACTTGGTGAACCCTATTGGCTGTGTACCCTCACATGTTATGGTACTCCTTGGTTTCATTTATCTTGGATTAATTTTTATTAGTGTTAGAGTCTCTCCCTCTCTCTCTCTCCCTCTCTCTCTCCCTCTCTCTCTCTCTCTCCCTCTCTCTCTCTCACACACACACACAAAGACACACACCTAGTGTGCCCTCTTGATTTGGGCCAGTGTGTCTCTTGGTGTAGACTCATGATGTGTAACTCCTATTTTCTATTTTTGGAATGTAACTCATCCCTTGTGTCTCTCTCTCCCCCAATTTGAATTTCTCATGAAGCAATTCGATTTGATTATGTTGGCTAGTCACACGTGTGTGTTGGTTCATGATTTTTCTCTTGTGCTTATGTTTGTAACTTGTGGTTCGATTTTTTGACTCTTGGTATGAGATCCTTTCTGGTCATTGCGCCCTTGTGGAGTCTATTCCCAATTTGAGCTACTCTGGAGTCACTAATGTATGTCCTGGAATTTCCTCTGGTGATCTTGGAATGGAAACAAGGGTGAGGTCCACTACCATTGGATTTGAGGTTGGACAGAGTTGTGTATTGACTCTGGAGATCCTAGTTTGCAAGCATGGGTGAGGTCCACTACCTTGGATTTTAGGTTGTCTTGGATCCACTGGAATTTCCCAAGATTGGAAGTGCTACTTGCCATTGGGTTGTCGTTGGACTGCTGTCCTTGAGCCACTAGAATTTCCCTGGAGAAGAAGTAGAGACCACACTTTCCATTGGGTTTTGTTTGGACTGATTTATTGAGATAATTTGTGTTTGAGTAAACTCTTGCTATGGAATCATAGTTTTAGCTCGAGGGTGACCATTACAAAGTGAGTTTTGGATTGCATCATGTCTACGACTGGGTGGAATGTGGCACGGTCGATTCCAATTGCGTATTTGGAAATGATAATTGATTTATATTATGTTTATTTAATTTATTTGTCTATGATATGTTTTATTTATGGATTCACATGAAATATTTTCTGAAACTTATGAGCTATTTGTGGTATACATTTCTCATGGAATTCAATCTATCTATGCAAGTAAATTTTGTGAAGGAATTGGAAACTAGTTTTTAGGATTTTGTGCACAAATTGTTTGAGGAAATGATTATTTGGAACCTATTATCTATAACTAATATTTTTAACCCTATTCATTATATAATTTTTAATTTGATGGTACAATAGCCTTGGAATGGTTTAAGGCACTTCTCTTTCATGCTTCTACCTTTTATTTGAAAACTAGTTTTTCAATTGAATTGTTTTGCATAGTTTGGATACTTGTCACATGAAGTGTTTGTAAAAATGTATGAGTGTTATTTTTATGATTATGTATGATAAATAAAATTTAAATGTGTGTCAGAATGTGAGGGTAAATATTCTTTATAGTGTTTGGAAAATTTCCACCAAAATTCTAGATCAATTTCCAATTTCTAGCTCGTTCAATGGAATTGTTTTGAGTAGATTTGTGTCTTTGCATATGAAGTATTTGAAGAAATGTTAGAATGAGATATAACTATGTTATGAATGATAAAACATTTTATTTATATTTTAAATGGAATTTGAATGATTCTATGAGTTGTGTATTTAATTATTCCAGTGATTCCTAGAATTACTAGTCAATTCGGATGAGTAGAATTAACTAGTTTTGTGAATTATTTAATGGAATGTATATTGAAAGAAATATACAGCCATATGACTATAGGTGATGCCTTCTACATTTTACATGAGATATAGTAGTCATATATTTCTCTTTATTTGGAATTTGGAAAGTTAAATCGGAAACTAGGTACATTGTGGTCAAAATTGATAACTAGTTGTGGATTGAAATCTATGTTTTTGTAAAAATGGAATGCTACAGCCATGTGATCTATTTCTAACATTTTATTGTGTTGTAGGTGGATACTTATAAGTTTTTATCCCTTAATTATGGATTCATTGTATTTTGGTTTAGTTATTTAGATTCAATTCCTTGCGGTGAATGTTAACTAGTTTCATTGGAATTGGTGGAAAAGATCACCTTATGTGGAATTGGAATGATCTACAAATAAAAATTTATTTGGATGTAGGTGCATGATTAAATATGATACCTTTGTTAAAAGGAATCTTTGTAAGGTAACATGGTAAATTTCATGCATCCTGGTAAGGAAAGTATTTGGGTAATAAATCATGTAAAAGCATCTTGGTAATGCATCTCATGTGATTGACTGATTGGAATGTATTTCATATATATTAGATGCATTTCATGTATTTTGTTGATAGAGCATATGCATGATGCATTTCATGTATTTCTACGTAAAGTATATGATTTTCATGTGATTGATTGACTGGAGTGCATTTCATGAATGAATAGTACACACTTGATGCACTTCATGAGATTAAATGGTATACTTGATGCACTTCATCAAATTGATCGATACATCTGATGCATTTCATATGATTGAAATTGATTAGAATAAGATTCAGGTAGATGCATTTCAAGTATTTTGTTGAAGAAGTATCTATATCGCATGTGTACCTTGTATATACTGATGTATTTAATGTGAATTATTTCATGCATCATGTATCTTGAAGATATATTTTATGTTTCAAGAAGAACAATATATATGTATTTGTTGCTAACCGTGTGTTGTTGGAATGTGAAGAAAGTATCCTTGATGAAGAATATCATGTATCATATATTTTCATACCTAATTTTAATCATATCGGTGATTAAAATATGATTTTTAGTTGGATGTATCCTTATTGAAGTTTGAAGGCCTTGTAAAGAGGTTTGAATACCCTATCATGGGGATTGAAGGTTTTCCCTTGCTTCCTTGAGTCCACTCTACTAGTCCTGATACTCCCATGGGCAGTGTAGATGGACAAGAAAGTAGGTGGCAGTGGGAAGTATTGTTGTTAGAAATATTCTATCTTTATGAGGCACGTATGGGAATTTCTGTTATCCTTTTGTAAAGGCATGTATATAATATGCATTGAGGACGATGCATGGTTTAGGGGAAGCATGATGTAATACCCCACTGGTTTATCCCATGGACATGTTATTTTTATGTTGTGACATTATGGAATGAGGTTCTAAGACTATGGTTTTCACATTATTATTATTAAATAATAAAATAAAACAACTGGATCGACTAATTCAACAAAAACGAGTATGAGGAACGATGATGTTACGAGCAAGGTGTTGTGGGAAAGTGTTACCATTGTGTTTGTGTCTATGTATATGTTATACACCCTTCTTGTGGAATTGGTGTATCCTATTGGATATGTACCCTCATGTGCTATGTTTCTCCTTAGTTTCGTTTATTCTAGGATTATTTTTTATTAGTTTTAGAGTTTCTCTCTCTCTCTCTCTCTCTCTCTTAGTGCACCCTCTTGAGTTGGGTTAGTGTGTCTCCTGGTCTAGCCTCATGATGCGTAGCTCCTATTTTCTATTTTTTGAATGTAACTCATCCCTTGGGCCTTTTCTCTCTCTCTCTCCCAATTCGAATTGCTCATGAATGAATTCAATTTGCTTAGGTTGGCTAGTCACACTTGTGTGTTGGTTCATGCTTTTGTTCTTATCCTTGTGTTTGGCACTTGTGGTTCGATTTTGCTGCTCTTTGTATGAGATCCTTTCTGGTCATTCCAACATTATGGATCTTGTTCCCAAGCTGATTTACTTTGGAGCCATTGGTGTATGTCCTAGAATTGCCTTTGGAGATCCCGGATTGGCAGTAGGGGTGAGGTCCACTACCATTCGATTTGAGGTTGGATAGAGTTGTGTATTTCCTCTCAAGATCCTGGTTTGGAAACAGTGGCGAGGTTCAATTCCTTGGATTTGAGTTTGTCCCAGAAGCACTGGAATTTCCTTGGATTGGAAGTGATACTTTCCACTGGCTTGTGGTTGGGCTGTTGTCTTAGAGCCACTAGAATTTAACTGGAGTGGAAGTAGAGGCAACACTTTCCATTGGGTTGTGGTTGGACTAATTTCTTGATATAATTTTTGGTTAAGTGTTCTCTTTCTTGTTTAATCATGGTTTTATCTCGGAGGTGACCATTGCAAACTGATTTCTGGCTTCCATTGTGTCTATGGTTGGGTCGAATATGGCACAATCGATTCCGATTGCATATTTGGAAAATATAAGTGATTTATCCCATGTTTATTTAATTGATATGGATATGATATTATTTATTTCTGGATTTACAAGAAAATTTTGATGAAATGTATGAGCTATTTGTGGAATAAATTTCTCATGGAATTCAATCTATTTATGCAAGTAAATTTTGTGAAGGAATTGGAAAGTAGTTTTTGGGATTTTGTGCACAAATTGTTTGAGGAAATGATTCTTTGGAAAATATGCTACAGAACTAATATTTATACCAATTTTCATTATATAATGTGTATTTTGATGGTGCAGTAGCCTCGGAATGGTTTAAGACACTTCTCTTTGATGCTTCTACCTTTTATTCAAAAACGTGTTCTTCGATTGGATTGTTTTGCATAGTTTGGAGACTTGGGACATGAACTGTTTGTAAGAATTCCTGAGTGTTCTTTTTATTATTATGTATGATAAATAAAATTGAAATGTGTGTGATGATGCGAGGGTAAATATTCTTTATAGTGTGTTGGAAATGTCTACTGAAATTCCAGATTAATTTCCAATTTCTAGCTCCTTCAGTGGAATTGTTTTGAGTAGATTTGTGACTTTGCATATGAAGTGTTTGAAGAAACGTTAGAATGATATATACCTATGTTATGACTGATAAATTTTTTTATTTATATTTGGAATGGAATTTTAATGGTTCTATGAGCTTTGGATTTAATTATTCTAGCGATTCCTAGAATTACAAGTCAATTCAGATGAGTAGAATTAGCTAGTTTTGTGAATTATTTAATGGAATGTATATGGAAGGAACTCTGCAGACATATGAATGTAGGTTACTCCTATGATTTCCATGAGCTACATTAGTCATATACTTCTCTTTATTTTGGTATTTGCAAAGTTAAATTGGAAACTAGGAACATTGCGGTGAAAATTAATAACTAGTTGTGGATTGAAATATTTGTTTTCGTAAAAATGGAATGATACAGACACATGCTCTGTTTATAACATGTTATTGTGTTTTAGGTGGATACTTATTGGGTTTTATCCCTTACTTATGTATGCATTGAATTTGGATTCAACTATTTAGACTCAATTCCTTGTAGTGAATGGTAACTAGTTTCATTGGAATTGATGGAAAATATCACCTTATCTGAAATTGGAATGATATGAAAATAAACCTCTAACTGGATGTAGGTGCACACTTAAATATTTTTTTAATGGATTTAGTATTTATTTTGGGATCAATTGAATGGTTACAAGTTGATTTTGTGCAAGACTAGCTGCTTATATTGGAAAACTAGTTAACTAATCTCGTGGACTCTCATCGTAATTACAATGATTAATTATTGTAATTTAGGTAATTAGGAATTATTTACATGTAATTAGATGTTATTATTCCATTGGTATTTATAATTGATGTTTATTGGTTAAAAAATTGGATTTGTCGTAAGTCTCGTCATTTGCGTACTAACTGTCATGTCGTAATTAACACCTGAATTACTAGTTAACTGTGATTAAGAATAAGTAGCCTTTAGAAGTGGTGATAATATCTTATATGGATTGTATTGAAGGTTTGTTGATGTTAGATGATGTTAATAAACTTCCCATATCTTAGATCATATGTTGGATTTGTTAATGAATTTATATTAAATTATGGTTAGTTATTGCATCTTGTGTCACAATTAATTTTGGAAAAATAGAAATTAAATGTTTATGGTTTATCCACTGCACTAAAAATCAAGTAATTAGCCTCAAATATCTAATTATATGTCCCTTGGACACTCTCATAGCCATGAGGTACATTACTCTCTCTCTACCTCTCTCCCCCCCTATTCCACCTAACTCTTACTAACCCCCTCTCTTACTCTCTCTCACTCCCCTACCCATACACCTACACCTAAACCCCACCCGTATATCTCCTCCCCAACCCCCTAATATACCACTGCCCCATTGGTATTGTCCCTCTCCCCCTTTCTCTCTCTCTCTCTCTCACACACACACATACACACACACATACACCTATGTATCCCCCTACCACTAACATCCATCCTCTCTCTCTCTCCCATCCTCTCCCTAACCATTACTATATCCATCTTTAACTCTCTTTCTCCCCAAATCCATTTACCCCCGACATCCTAATACCCCACTATGTATTTACCTCTAACCCTTTAACACCCCCCTCTCCTTCTACCTCTAACCCCTTCGCAACCCCCAATTCCTTTTAATGTTATCATCACCAAACCAAAAATTATAGTTGTAATGTTAAATATCGCGTACACATTTTAGTGAACAAAAAAGCATACGCGTTATGGTTAACTACAATCCTAACACCTCAAACCACCAAATATACCCCCTCTACAACTCCCAAATACCACCACATTAATCTAACATACCACCCCCAACCCACTAACATCCCCTACTCCTACTTCCTTTACAAACCCAGTCCTACTCCACCTCTAACCCCACCCTCCTCTCCCTTCCTACACCTACCCATGTCTCTCCTCCACCTACCCATAAATCCTAAGCCTCTCTAAATTTTCTCCCAATCCCATAACAACCCCATTCTCTATCTTTCTCTCTCTCTCTCTCTCTCTCTCACACACACACACACACACCCCACTACTCTCCCACCTCTAAACCCCCCTCCTCTTCTCTCTCTCTCTCTCTCTCTCTCTCTAACTCTTACTAACGCCCTATCCCTCTCCTCCTCTCAGTCTATTTATCCCCTACTCCATTTACCCCCAATATCCTAACACCCCCCTTTGTCTCTACCTATAACCCCTTAGAAACCCCACTCTTTCTCTATCTCTAGCCCCTTATCACCCTCGAATGTCTATCCCTTATCTCTCCCTCTCTAACCAAAACACACACACTTTGAGTCACCTATACCTCTTGTATTTATAATCACCCTAAGTTCCTCCAAAAACCCCTAGAACTCCCCACCACATATTCACCCTAACTCTTACTAATCCCCTCTCTCACTCTCTCTCTCTCAATCCCCTACTCCTTTATCTACACCTAACCCCCACCGCTCTCTCTCTCCCTCAACCCCTTAACACACCAATGCCCCATTCGTTCTCTCTCTCTCTCTCACACACACACACACACATCCCTATGCCTCCCCCTACCACTAAACCCCATCCTCTCTCTCTCTCTCTCTCTCTCTCTCTCTCTCTCTCTCTCTCTCTCTCTCCCTAACACTTACTTGTGAAAATCCTCACAACAGATTTAAGAGCTGATGTATACCTCACACGAAAGATCCAGCAGGAAAATAAAATGTCACATCCCCATCTTGACCCTATCACATTAAAATTGTAAATGATGTAATGTTGTTATATGATCGTGGTGAGGAGCTCAAGGCCAAGGCCCCGCCATCAATTTATTGATGCATATGGGTTACGTGCCAGCCCGACACAATGGAATTGTAAATATCATGTAAATATGCATTTAATAAAAATATCCACAACTAGCTATGCAATGTAACAAGAGATGGGGGCATGATTTTACAAGGAATTGGGAGGGAAAACATTCAAACCCTTGAGCCAATCAATTCAAGCCAAGTGTCAATGAGATAACCCATCAAACTCTCAACTACCCATGTTGACTTTTGTACCCTATCATTCATTTCTCCTAAGAGTTGGGTGAAGTAGTTAATGCCTTGGGGGATGGGGAGATATGGCTATCCAAAATTCGAGTATGGGCAACCACCCTGCATGGAAAAATGTGTTTTTGATTCTTGGGAAAGAAAAGAACCAGGAATTGCTCCCCAAGCCTTTACCCACCAAACAGTTTTTCCTCTCTCACGTTTTTGGATCTGCCTGGGCGTTTTCTAGCCACGTTTTCCTGCTTTTTCTTTGTTCTGTAGCTAGGAAGAGGGCATTTTTGTGTTGTAGAACTGCTGGGGAAAGATGGAGTTCGATCTGGGGTTTCAATGGATCCGTTTTGGCCATTGGAAATTCCCATAACCTATGGAAGAAATTGGGTTTCTCCCTGGGGACGATTTTCCCTTTTTACAGTTTGTTTGGTGAGCCACGATTTGGGGAAAACCCATGGCCCTTGCCCTCTCATGCAGTCTGAGCTAGATGGGATTCACCCATCACATTTTTCACCATTTTCCTGCATTTTTCCATGCCTGGGAACTCGTTTTTGTTTTGCACAATGGCTGGGAGGAAGGGAGCCACGATTTTGGGGTTTATGGAGGCCGTTTTTACCCCTTGAATGCCCATAAACGTTCTCTGGAAACGATTTTGCTCACCAGGGTTGATCCCTAATTTCCATTTTGTTTTTAGTGTGCCCACGATTTGGGGAAGTCCATGGCCATCTTATTTGTAAAATCCCATTGCTGAAAATGGACATCCATGCCCAGTTTGAGTTGTTGTGTGTAAAAGAAGGTTGGGGTTGAGATGGGTTTCTATTGCTTGGTTGCATGAGCTGGAATGTTCCCTTTTCCTTGTAAGAATCATTCCCAACTCGGGGGTGGCAGTTGTGTTGAGAGACTTGATGAACACAACTGGCCTATGGTTGGGTGGAACGTTGCAGCAACATAGCTACTTGTTTGGGACAATTGCACAATGAAGATAAGTGTTTTTTTTTTTTTCTGTCTATGCATTTATTTATGCAATGTTTAAATTGATGACTATTTTTGGATATGCTGTATGCATATGAAATGTGTGTGTGGATGAGTTTTAATTCTGTTTTGCTTAAATTGCTTAATTTGCATCTGCACACTCTGTTTTTAATTGTATGAAGCTAATGACATGGGATGAGATTATGTGAAAACCCTGAATTTGGCATCATGTTCCCTTCCAGGAATTGGATAAATGGGAGGTTACGTGACAGATGGTATCAGAGTTGCTAGTTGTAGCATTGGGCCTTCACGGGCTACCTATCACAGTTGCAGAGGTAAGTATGCCTCCTATCCAACACTAAACATCAGAAAAGAAGGGAAAATTTTCAGAAAATTTTCTAACTGTTTTCGAACATTTGAAATTTTTTCTAAGTGTTTGCTGCGAAGCCTGTGGCGGCGATTTTAGTGTTAAAATTTGCGCGCAGCGACAAAATTAGCGTTAAGTTTTGCGATGCGCAGCGGCGGCAATTTTAATGCTAAAATCTTTAACGTGCGTGGGCGCGGCGGCAAAGTTAAGCATAACTCTGCGCGCGCGGTGCCAAAATTATCATAAATGTTGCGCTGAAAGGGAAGAGAGATTCAAAAATTTTCTAAGTGTCTTTTTGAAATTTTGTGTGGCGCTGGTGGCAAAGTTAACGATAATTTTTGCGCGGTGCTGGCGACAAAGTTAATAGTAAGTTTTGCACGGCGCTGGCGGCAATTCTAACACTAAAAACTGTGATGTGCGCGCCACGCGCGATGAAAATAATGATAAATTCTGCGACACTCGGCGAACATTTTAGGCTTAAAAATTGCGCGGGCAACAATTTTAACCTTAAATTTTGTGACGCGGTCGCAGCAGCGGAGGATTGCGGGCAGCAAAGATAAGGCCAAGACCGCCGCGATGGGTGCAGAAGTTAAGGTTAAAATCTGTGCCAGTCGGAGGCGACATTGGCAAAACGGGCGCAAAAGTTAAGGATAAACCTGTGCCACAGCGGGGATTTTAGGGTTAGATCCAGCGCCAAGGGAGGCAATGTTAAGGATAAAACCTGTGATGCGGCGGCAACTTTAAGATTAAATCCAGCGATGGTCGTAGAGGAAAAAAAAAAGGTATAGAGCCAAAAACTTGATTTTTGGATAGAAGGAGCAATCGGGCTCAGAATGGGATGAATCCTATGAGGTCTGGAGCCCATTAACGAAGGCCATGAAAAAACCAGGGAGGGTCCCAAACCCAGTATGCTCCAATTTGACAAAAAATGGAGAATAGTGACTTTTGTAAGACAGTGTCCCGAGGCTTGACGGAAGGTCGGTTTGAGCTAAAATTGTTATGGCATGACCATGGAGTAGGGACAGTGTTAAGTTTGGAATCTTGGAGCTGAAATCCAAAGGATGTGGAGTCGGAGTGAACCAAAAGGCCAAAAAGCACTGTTCTGGGCCACTTTTTCGGGATTTTGAAAAGCTTGTGGGCAGTAAAAGTGACCCTAGATGTGGGAATCAAAAATTTTACTGAACTAGACATTTCATATTCTCATTAATACGGACATTTTTCGTTAAACAAAGATCTCCCAGAAATGCAGAGTTTGGGAGATAGCCATTTTTGGCCAAATTTTGAGATTTTGGGGAAAAAAGTGAAAAGTTAAAAGTAGCCAAACCCCGAATTTCATAGAAGTTGACTGGTGAATCAAAACCGGGATCCGAAGGTTGCTGAGTGTTCCTTGTTGTATGGACTGCCTTCACCTGGTAGATACGTTTTCATGATTCTTCCCACATTTACTTCTGCAAGCAGCTGAAGTTGGCATTTTAGAACAAATTGCAGCCGTGAAAGTGCAGAAATTTGGGCAAAGTTTGCATTTTTGGAAGAATGTAAATTCCATGTCCTGGGTCGGAATGGAGCACGGGGATAGGCGTTGGAAAGATTATCTAGAGTAGAACAGGGATGCATGACCATAAATCTAATGAGGTCCACATATATCATAGATATTTGGTGCAGGAAAGTGCTAGCGGCTGTTTTTGACAAAAAAAAAGAAATGTCAATATGGGCAATTTCTAGAATTGCATGACTGGAAGGAAATTAGACCAACTATGATATGGAAGAGGGATTCCATTCTATGATGAGGGATTGGAAAGGGATAATTCCTTAACCCCTGTTTGCTATCGTACTTATAATTATGAAATTGTCATGCATATAAACTATGGCATAAGAATGTTAAAACTGCAAGAGATTACATAGATGAATATGCACTAGATGGCATATCAATAAGCATTGCACAGTGCATGTGAAAATTTTTTCGCGTGTATATGAAATTGCATATTAGTAAAATAGTGAGGTTTTACATATGCAATGAGCCACTTAAGATAATGATTGTGGTTGCTAATAATTAGTTGTGTCCGCATTGGTTGTAGGACAAAATACAATCAAAGCATGGCTAAAGAAGTTGATGACGTTATTGCACGTGACCAACGACCTTATGAAGAAAGGATGGTGCAACAAATCCGTGATCATGATGTTGGCAAAAGGACTGAGTAGCCTTGGTAAGATAAGGATGGTGCAACAGATTCGTGATCATGATGTTGGCAAAAGGACTGAGTAGACTTAGTAAGAGGCCAACTGATCAGGTAACATCAAGTGATGTTAATAACAGCCGTGTAGGTAATGGTTAATTGTGCTTAATTACATGAATGTTGAAAGAAGATTTGGGGAGATACCTTCACTATGTTTAAACTATGTTGAATTATTTGCATGTGGTATTGAGTGCCCGAATGGGAATGTTAACCTACCAAGTATGGTGAGGTGTGGGTAAGTGAAGGCAATGATCCTTACACCGTATGATCGCTTAGAAATATCAATGAATTCATATGAAATTATATCATGCCATTTGTGTATGCTGGTTGTGAGTTTAACAATCAAAGCAAGTGAGAACTTATGGTCCTATTGTGGTAGTGTATGCCATATGAGATAGGCATGGTTAGGCCATAATATGTTAGAATGCATACTATGCATGGATTAATGCAAGGTTGCATTGAGGGGTTATGCATTAAGTAAATGTACATCAAAATATTATGTAAATGTTGGGAATGTGCAAGCATATGTGCGGGTGCACATGCTGAGATGCATTGTGTGAATGCATGGTTGTGACATATATATATATTTTATTAACAACTGAAGATGTTTGAATTATTGAGTGTTATAATTCTGAGATCACTTCAGTGACTCTTGTAGCAATGAAATGATTATATACATAAAATACTCACAACGTGTTTGGCTGATTGAGGTTTCAGATTTCAGGTAGAAAAGTTTTACATATGGCAATGAGGATAAGTCCATATTAGAGACCGGGATCTACCATGTGCAAAATCCAAAGGTTATGAGAAGGTTCTCATGGTTGTAACTTATGCATGAAACAAATCTGAAAATTTTATGGTTTGCATTTATGAGAATAATCTCATGATTGAAAATCTAATTTTTGTAGGAAAACAGATTTATTCTAGATTTGAGAATACTCACAACGTGTTTGGCTGATTGAGGTTTTAGATTTCAGGTAGAAAAGTCTTACGTATGGCAATGAGGATAAGTCCATAGTAGAGACTAGGATCTACCATGTGCATAAGCCAAAGGTTATGAGAAGGTTCTTATGGTTGTAACTTATGCATGAAACAAATCTGAAAATTTTATGGTTTGCATTTATGAGAATAATCTCATGATTGCAAATCTAATTTCTGTAGGAAAACAGATTTATTATAGATTTGAGAATTTGCTTATAATTGCTAATCATTGTTTGGCTTATATAAATTGTTTCAGGGGGACATGCTGTAGGTGGATGTTCATGTATGGTAGCGGGGGTGAAACCATAATGGACAGAGTGATACCACTTACGAGAGCCAAACAATATGAGGGTAGCCTCATTGCTAAGCAAATCAATTTCTGTAGGAGATAGAATTGTAAATTCATGTTGATAATGTCTCAGTCAAACTGTATGTGGGTGAATCATGTGAGTGAGATAGTAAAATTATGCCGAGAAGGCATGTGTGGGTTATGGAACATGAAAAGATTGGGGTGGCAAACCGAAGGACTGTTGACTCAGAGAAGGGAGCCCCCATTCTTCACAAATAAAGAAAAGATACATCTGTGAAATGAATGAGTATTCTGTAACCCTAACTGAAGATATACATGTCTGATTTAATATGCAGAGCATGTTTTATTATTTCATTATTATTCCAGACTACATGAGTATGATTAGGGCCTACATGACTCACACCAGAAAGGGATGCATACCTTTCGGGTGTTGGGTTATGTTAGGGTTTTCAATATTGACTACACCCTAAGGGAATGGATGCATTCCTGGTGTTTCAGTACTTGATAGTGAATGTTATGAAATATGATTACAATTTTTGAGCAGCAATACTGATGATCCTGCTTATCCTTCTTGTGCTATTAGCTTACACAGATGTAATCTGGTGTTGCATGTAAGAGGCAAAGTTAAGAAAGGGTGCTCAAGAGGACTGTATGGGAAGTGGTAACCTTTCTATGCTCACATTGGAGGACACTAGAAGAGAGGGATAGGCCCAAGGAGTTGTGTAGCAAAAAAGGGGTATCATCCTTGTGTAGTGTGAGTGGGTATTGTGGGGGCCATGCTAGTTTGCAGTCAAGTGAGTCACCTATGGAGTTCTTGGAGAGAACCACTGGTTGCATAAGAGAAGGAGCCACGTAATCATATTATGTTGTTCTTATTTCCTGATAAACCCAGTCGGTGTACTGGCTTGGTAATGGTTGTTTTATGCCTGAAAAACCCAGTCGGAGAACTGGCTTGGCATTGGATATGTGGATGTTGTGGTGAATGGTTGTTGGATGCCTGACAAACCCAATTAGTGTACTAGCTTGGCATTGGCTATTTGCATGTTGTGAAGGTATTGGTGAACGGTGTTATTTCCTGACAAACCCAGTCGGAGAACTGGCTTGGAAATGGTTGTTGTATGCTTGATAAACCTGGTCGGCGTATTGGCTTAGCATATTGATTTTAGGGATGCCAGATAAACACAGTTGGCGTATTGGCTTGGCATTGCCTATTCGGATTATGCTGTGGAGCAGCGTGTGTGCTGGCCAAGCATCCACCCCACAGGTGATCCAAGGCTTGTAAAGCATATAAGGAAACCTATGGAGTAGCAAGGAAAACGCACAATATAGATAAGTATTCATTTTCATTTGTTTTCTTGTTTGGAATAATGAAAATTTCAGGTGTAAGTCTTCTAACAGCTAAACTGATACACTATTGTTTCTTTGTTGGAAACCTTAGTCATTGCAAGAAGCACAGACCCTAAAAGAACTATAAATTCTTGGTAAAACCAGAGAGTAATTGGTTTTGCACTATAAATTCTTGGTAAATCCAGAGAGTAATTAATGCTCGATACATTCAAAGAATAGTTGGTGGGGGCATTAACCACTTGATGTTGTGGAGCAGACGGCGTGCTGGCCAAACATTCTTTAATTAATTAATAAAACCCGTCGAAGCACTGGCCTAGCATATTGCTAAATGAGATGATTGATTAAACCCAGTCGGCGTACTGGTTGGGCATTGCCGATTCAAATGGTTGTGGAGTAGCCTACGTGCTAGATCAACATTCATTATTGCATCCGCGGGCAATCCAAGGCTTATAAAGCAAAGAAGGAGCCTATGGAATAAAGTGAAGGCATCCAATGCAGATAAGTATTTGGTTACATTACAGCTTCTTGCTTACGAATATACATGTGTATATGAATTGTTTATGATTTCTTACACTCCTATTTGGAGACAAACCCTTTGGAAATAAACTAAACATATGAATTGACTCAATGTTTGAGTGTAGGTATTGTTGGAAGCAAGGACTATGAAAGCATCTGGAGGATGCATGTGGACATGTGACTATCCTAAAGAGCTCAGTATGAGTAGTAATGAAAGATGGTGCTAGTGGACATATGTGGGTCCTAGTAGCCAAGGGTCCTGTAGACAACAATGGCAAGGACTCCCACGTTGAAAATCCTTAAACAGAACTTAGACACTAAGTGTCATAGCCAAGAACAAGCAAGTCAAGCATTCACATTGAAGTGAAAGAGGTTAATGAGCACGAAAACCACCTTGATGGTGTGGCTCCAGATTGGAACAAGATTAAGAGGGGGAAACTCTTACTCTTCTCTTTCATTTTTATTGATGCATTTCAGAAACAAAGGATTGTTGAATGCATGTTGTGACTAGAAGTTGATTTTGTCTATTGCTTAAAATGAATTGTGAATGTTGAAATAGTTATTTCCCTATGAAAGGATGAACATGAACGAGTTCATGTGTACGTTGGGAAAGCATGAAATGTGTGGAAGTCTCATGGGTAAAGCATGGACGTTCGATGTCAATTGAGCAATTAATTGACTAATTTTAATATTGTGTTATGCTTGTCATGACAGGAATTGCCATGATGAATCTCACAGGTGAGATAGTGAAAGCCATTGGTTTTGGCTGAAAATATTCCTCAAATAGTTGCCAGGACAACAAGAAAGATGGCAGCCATGAAAATTCCAGACTTGTAGATTAGTGGAAGGGTGAATAAAAGGAAGGGATTGTTGTGGAGCAATGCCCACTTGTAGAGATGGAAGATCAAAGCCAGCAGGAGCAGCTCGAGGAAGCCAAAGGATTTGATCCTAAGAGTTCAAATTCAAGAGATGAAACGTAGGATAGACCTGCCACCAGTTGGGAATTTTGAGGCATGTGTAAAGCGGGTATATATTCTGAAGTGTTGGAACACTGAGGACGGTATTATTCCAAGGGGAGGGGAATGTCATGTCCCCATCTTGACCCTATCACATTAAAATTGTAAATAATGTAATCTTGTTATATGATTGTGGTGAGGAGCTCAAGGCCAAGGCCCCACCATCGATTTATTGATGCATATGGGTTACGTGTCAGCCTAACACAATGGAATTGTAAATATCATGTAAATATGCATTTAATAAAAATACCCACAACTAGCTATGCAATGCAACAAGAGATGGGGGCATGATTTTACAAGGAATTGGGAGGGAAAACCTTCAAACCCTTGAGCCAATCAAGTCAAGCCAAGTGTCAATGAGATAACCCATCAAACTCTCAACTACCGTTGTTGACTTTTGTACCCAAGCATTCATTTCTCCCAAGAGTTGGGTGAAGTAGTTAATGCCTTGGGGAATGGGGAGATATGTCTGTCCAAAATTCGAGTATGGGCAACCACCCTACATGGAAAAACATGTTTTTGCTTCTTGGGAAAGAAAAGAACCAGAAATTGCTCCCCAAGCCTTTACCCATCAACCCGTTTTGCCTCTCTCACTTTTTTGGAGCTGCTTGGGCATTTTCCAGCCATGTTTTCCTAGTTTTTCTTTGTTCTCTACTGGGAAGAGGGTGTTTTTGTGTTGCAGAACTGCTGGGGAAAGATGGAGTTCGATTTGGGGTTTCAATGGATCCGTTTTGGCCATTGGAAATGCCCATAACTTGTGGAAGAAATTGGGTTTCTCCCTGGGGACGATTTTCCCTTTTTACAGTTTGTTTGGTGAGCCATGATTTGGGGAAAACCCATGGCCCTTTCCCTCTCATGCATTCTGAGCTAGCTAGGATTTACCCATCACGTTTTTCACCATTTTCCTACATTTTTCCATTCCTGGGAACTTGTTTTTGTTTTGCACAATGGCTCGGACGAAGGGAGCCACGATTTTGGGGTTTATGGAGGTCGTTTTTTCCCCTTGAATGCCCATAAACGTTTTCTGGAAACGATTTTTCTCACCAGGGTTGATCCCCAATTGCCATTTCGTTTTTGGTGTGCCCACGATTTGGGGAAGTCCATGGCCATCTTATTTGTAAAATCCCTTTGCTAAAAATGGGCATCCATGCCCAGTTTGAGTTGCTGTGTGTAAAAGAAGGTTGGGGTTGAGATGGGTTTCTATTGCTTGGCTATGCATGAGCTGGAATGTTCCCTTTTCCTTGTAAGAATCATGCCCAGCTTGGGGGTGGCAGTTGTGTTGAGAGAATTGATGAACAAAACTAACCTATGGTTGGGTGGAACGTTGCAGCAACATAGGTAGTTGTTTGGGACAATTGCACAATGAAGATAAGTGTTTTTTCTCTGTCTATGCATTTATTTTTGCAATGTTTAAATTGATGACTGTTTTTGGATATGCTGTATGCATATGAAATATGTGTGTGGATGAGTTTTAATTCCGTTGTGCTTAAATTGCTTAATTTGCATCTGCACACTCTATTTTTAATTGTATGAAGCTAATGACTTGGGATGAGATTATGTGAAAACCCAGAATTTGGCATCATGTTCCTTTCCAGGAATTGGATAGATGGGAGGGTACGTGACATATAAGAAGAGTGTAGAATGGAGCAGCATAACATAGATGCAATAGAACTTAGATAAAACCAGAATAACATCACACTAATTCATTAATCATAATATGAACAATAAATAATACAATGGAGAGGATTTGAATGCCAAGGTGGCAATTCGAATTAGTCGACATGAACTCATCATCAGATCAGTAGAGTGTCATCAATGCACAAGTAACCATCAACCATGTGTCAAACTGAGTCTAACTGAATGTAGTAGTGTAACTGATGCATGGAGCACTAATGTAGGTGTAACTGATGCATATGGAGGGTGCATCAGGAGCTAACTGCAATCAGAATAGTCAACCAAGTCTCTCTGGACGTCCATCGAAGTGTTTTAGTGAGTTAACTAGTCAATCTATCCTCAAATCATGGAGAGATCCACAAATCAAGTAACTAACTAAGTGTTTCACTGGTGGTAGGTGAGAGAGGGTTCACTTCAAATGTGGTAGGTGAAAATAGGGCACATAACTGACTAGGAGTGCTGGAACTGAGTGGAAATAGGCTCCGGGTCTAGTAAACTAAGCACTAGGTGCGGGGAGACACCATATTGATGACTGGGATGCATGCAACTGATGCAGGAATGGATGCAAAAATGCATGCATTACTGAATGCAATGTTGGTAGGACTAGGATTAAGTATAGGAATATCCTAACACCCCCACTTAATCCATCATGGGCCCTGGTAATTGAGACGAAAGGTCACCCAAGACAATGAATAATAAAGAGCAATCCATGAAACAAGGAAAAGGTAAAAACCTCATGGGAAAAATACCCCCCCCCCCACAAAAGAGATTGTAAGGAACACCAAAAAATAAATGCTCTAAACTCAAGTAGGTGTGATGCTTATTCATATGTCTATAGGTATCTTCTTCTTGGGAAGAAGTGGTTCATGCTCCAAAAACATGTGCTTATGTTCTCCTTCAGTGGATGCAAGCGAATATGGATACATGTGCTTGTACTTGCTCTTCAAACCGAATGTGATGAGAACAAATCCAAAGGTATGAGGATAATCCTGGAACCCGTGATTTGAATCAGCTGAGGTAGGATCAAATCCATGAATTTGTAGATAGTCTTTCGCTATCTCCTTTGAACCATCATACCTGAGATCATGCCCAAAAGAACCATCACACGATAGTGGTTGCTTGGACTTCAAATCATCTCCAAGACTTTATAAATGGTTTCTTGAGATCTCCTTTGAACCAGCAGGGGTGAGATCAAAACCAATAAACCATGATATGCATGTGAAATGATCCCAAGTGAATGGTAATGACCTACATCTTCAATGAACTTCTAAGAGCATGTACAAATGATCATATAGTAGTACATAAGACGTAAGTGATCAAGGAGAGAGAATGCATCACCTCCAATTGCTGATTTAACCTTTGAAACATTCAATAGATCATCATTATGCAAACCAACAGACTCTTGTGCAAGAGAGGATTTAAGAACCTCTTCAATTTCTAGAGTGTTAGATAGCTCAGAATTCAAAATAGAAGATATTGAGAACATGAGTGCTGAATCTGCCAGTTCTTATTCTTTTTGGACAACTTCATTATGATATATGTTTGATACCGAATCATGATCAGAGAGACCATCAAGGAGGGCGAATGCATCACTGGGCTTGCTCTCCAAATAGTTTGTACCAATGCCTTCATTCTGTTTTCCAAATCTTTCATCCAGATGGGCCCATAGCTCTTTTGGAGATTCAACAGAATCAATGAAGTGGGGTAACATATAACAAGACATAACAGTCAACATTGCTCCATAGGATCTATCACCTTCATTTAACGAATCATTCTCCTCTTCAGAGGATTCGAACTCTCTTTCAAGACAATAATAAAAAAGACCATATCTCTTCAAATATGTTATCATCTTTGGTTTCCACTCATCATAGTTGAATGGAGAGAGAGAGGAGGAATTCTTTCCAGATTCATGGAAGTTGTTGCAGAAGACCTGCAAAAACAATAGAGAATATTTGCAACTGCTACTGCTACAAAACTGCAGAAGAATTTTGCAACTGCTACTGCACTCAAAATCTTGGTAATAACCTGCAAAAAAAAACTCTCAAGAATGGAGATAGACTATACTCTCACCATGCTATGATACCAAGTGAAAATCTTCACAGTAGATCTAAGAGTTGATATATACCTCACAAGAAATATTCAGCAGGAAAATAGTAGAAGCGTGCAGAATGGGGAAGCAGAACATAGATGCAATAGAACTCAGATAGAAGCAAAATAACATCACACTAATTCATTAATCATAATATAAACAGTAAATAATACAATGGAGAGGATTCGAATGCCAAGGTGGAAATTCGAATTAGCTTGCATGAACTCATCATCAGATCAGTAGAGTGTCATCAATGCACAAGTAACCATCAACCATGTGTCAAACTGAGTCTAACTAAATGTAGTAGGTGTAAGTGATGCATGGAGGGTGCATGAGGAGCTAACTGCAATCAGAATAGTCAACCAAGTCTCTCTGAAGGTCCATTAGAGTGTTTTAGTGAGTTAAACTAGTCAATCTATCCTCAAATCATGGAAAGATCCACAAATCAAGTATCTAACTGAGTGTGTCACGGGTGGTAGGTGAGAGACAGCGCACTTCAAATGTGGTAGGTGAAAATAGGGTGCATAACTTACTAGGAGGGCTGGAACTGAGTGGAAACAGGCTCCGGGGCTAGTAAACTAAGCACTAGGTGCGCGGAGACACCATATTGATGACTGGGATGCATGCAATTGATGTAGGACTATATGCAAAAATGTATGCATGACTGAATGCAATGTTTGTAGGACTAGGATGGAGTATAGGAATATCCTAACACCCCCCCTTAATCCATCATGGGCCCTGGTAATTGAGACAAAAGGTCACCCAACACAATGAAAAATAAAGAGCAATCCATGAAACAAGGAAAAGGTAAAAACCTCATGGGAAAAATACCCCCCCCTCAAAAGAGATTGTAAGGCACACCAAAAAATAAATGCTCTAAACTCAGGTAGGTGTGATGCTTGGTCATATGTCTAGAGGTATATTCTTCTTGGGAAGAAGTGGTTCATGCTCCAAAAACATGTGCTTATGTTCTCCTTCAGTGGATGCAAGTGAATATGGAGACATGTGCTTGTACTTGCTCTTCAAACTGAATGTGATGAGAACAAATCCAAAGGTATGAGGATAATCCTGGAACCTGTGATTCGAATCAGCTGAGGTAGGATCAAATCCATGAATGTGTAGATAGTCTTTTGCTATCTCCTTTGAACCATCATAGGTGAGATCATGCCCAAAAGAACCATCACATGATACTGGTTTCTTGGACTTCAAATCAGCTCGAAGACTTGATAAATGGTTTCTTGAGATCTCCTTTGAACCAGCAGGGGTGAGATCAAAACCAATAAACCATGAAATGCATGAGAAATGATCCCAAGCGAATGGTAATGCCCTACATCTTCAATGAACTTCTGAGAGCATGTACAAATGATCATATAGTAGTACATAAGAGGTAAGTGATCAAGGAGAGAGAATGCATCACCTCCGATTGCTGATTTAACCTCCAAAACATTCAATAGATCATCATTATGAAAACCAACAGACTCTTGTGCAAGAGAGGATTTAAGAACCTCTTCAGTTTCTAGAGTGTTAGATAGCTCATAATTCAAAATAGAAGATATTGAGAACATGAGTGTTGAATCTGCAAGTTCTTCTTCTTTTTGGACAACTTCATTATGAGATATGTTTGATACCGAATCATGATTAGAGAGACCAGCAAGGAGGGCGAATGCATCACTGGGATTTCTCTCCAAATAGTTTGTACCAATCCCTTCATTCTATTTTCCAAATCTTTCATCCAGATGGGCCCATAGCTCTTTTGGAGATTCATAAGAATCAATGAAGTGGGGTAACATACATCCAGACATAATAGTCAACATTGCTGCATAGGCTCTGTCACCTTCATTTAACCAATCATTCTCCTCTTCAGAGGATTCGAACTCTCTTTCAAGACAATAATAAAAAATACCATGTCTCTTCAAATATGTTATCATCTTTGGTTTCCACTCATCATAGTTGAATGGAGAGAGAGAGGAGGAATTCCTTTTAGATTCATGGAAGTTGTTGCAGAAGACCTACAAAAACAATACAGAATATTTGCAACTGCTATTGCTACAAAACTGCAGAAGACTTTTGCAACTGCTACTGCACTCAAAATCTTGGTAATAAACTGCAAAAGAACTCTCAAGAATGGAGATAGACTATACTCTCACCATGCTCTGATACCAGGTGAAAATCCTCACAGCAGATCTAAGATCTGATGTATACCTCACAAGAAATATTCAGCAAGAAAATAGAAGAAGAGTGCAGAATGGGGTAGAAGAACATAGATGCAATAGAACTCAGATAGAAGCAGAATAACATCACACTAATTTGTTAATCATAATATGAACAATAAAGAATACAATGGAGAGGATTCGAATGCCAAGGTGGCAATTCGAATTAGCCTGCATGAACTCATCATCAAATAAGTAGAGTGTCATCAATGCACAAGTAACCATCAACCATGTGTCAAACTAAGTCTAACTGAATGTAGTAGGTGTAACTAATGCATGGAGCATTAATGCAGTTGTAACTGATGCATGGAGGGAGCATGAGGAGCTATCTACAGTCAGAATAGTCAACCAAGCCTCTCTGGAGTTCCATCGGAGTGTTTCAGTGAGTTAACTAGTCAATCTGTCCTCAAATCAAGGAGAGATCCACAAATCAAACAACTAACTAAGTGTGTCATTGGTGGTAGGTGAGAAAGGGCACACTTCACATGTGGTAGGTGAAAAGAGGGCGCATCACTGACTAGGAGGGATGGAACTGAGTGGAAACAGGATCCTGGGGCTAGTAAACTAAGCACTAGGTGGTGGGAGACACCATACTGATGACTGGGATGCATTCAATTGCATGACTACATGCAAAAATGCATGCTCGACTGAATGCAATGCTGGTAAAACTAGGACGGAGTATAGGAATATCCTAACATTACTAACCCCTTCTCTCACTCTTTTTCTCCCTTTCTCCAGTTACCCCCAATATCCTAACACCCCACTCTTTCTCTACCTTTAACCCCTTAACACTCCCCTTCTCTCTCTATGCCTAACCCCTTCAAACCCCCCAATGTCTCTCCCATTACCTGTCTCTCTATCTAAAACCCAAAAAATCACACTCCTCACCTATAAAGCCTTTTCCTCTAATCACCCTAAGTTTCTCCTCAAACCCCTAACCCCAACCCTCTCTCTCTCTGCCCCCTCCCTCTTCCCCCTAACTCATACTAACCCTCTCTCACACTCTCTCACTCCCCTAGTTCTCCACCTACACCTAACCCCAACCCCCCATCTCTATCTCCCCTCCTCTCGATAACCCTTACTAACCCGATATCTAAATCTCTTTCTCCCCTACTCCACTTACCCCTAATCTCTCATTACCCCCCTATGTCTCTACCTATAACCCTTTAACATCCCCCCTCTCGTTCTACCTCTAATCCCTTAGCACCCCCCAATTCCTTTTAATGTTATCATCACCAAGCCAAACAATATAGTTGTAATTTTAAATATAATGTACATGTTTTAGTGAATAAAAATGTGTATGTGTTATGGTTACCTATTCTCGCAACTCCCCAAACCAGATAATACACCCCCTCTACAAATCCCAAATACCCCCACATTAATATAACACACCCACCCCCAACCCACTAACATTAACCCCTACTCCTACTTCCCCTAACAAGACCTTTCCTACTACATCTCTAACCCCACCCTCATATCCCTTCCTACACTTACCCATGTCTACCTAGACACAACTCTTAAGCCTCTATAAGCCCCCCCATTCCTTTTGTAACCCCCTTCTCTCTCTCTCTCTCTCTCTCTCTCTCTCTCTCTCTCTCTCTCACCCCCCTACTCCTCTCCCTACCTCTAACCCCCCTCCTCCTCCTCCTCTAATTTGAAATTTTTAGGATCTTTTTAACCAAAAACTTGCATGTGAAATTTGCATGTAACATTCATAAAAATGGCTTAAAAGATGAAATTTAAATTCTTTTAAATAAATACATAAGCAAATAAAAGAGATATGCAAACCAAAAAATGAATACAAGGACTTATAATGGATTTCATCCTTCTTAAGCTACGTCTCCAAGCCACTTCCAATGGTAAGGTCGATCTTATTAATTCTTCAAATATTACAAATTGAGTGTTCTAGAAACATTTATGAGTTATGTCTATCAAACTCAGAAACATACTGCACCACTGAATTCCTCTCGAAATTCTAAGAAAAATGAGTATAAAATTGACTATATGTGCTTGAGGCCTAGTCTGGAACGCCAAACAAGACAATCTACCTGCAAATAAGACAAAATAGTACGGCCTGTGTATGAATTCCACCTAGGGATCCATGTCCATTAATGGCATGTGCACCTCAGGATCTGTGCCTGTACTTGTCTCGAAAACTGTGCAACCTGCGCACTTTTCATGAACTCCGAACTTTGCTCGTGGTTGGAAATTTCGTGGTATTTTTATATAGTTTTGGCAATACAAACTCTTAAGGTTTTCATGCCGATATCCACTCAACGGTGGGGTAGTGCCCCATTGGTAAGGTGTGACGTTATGTGGGGAGAGGTCCCGAGGTCAAGCCCGCAGGCATCTCCTCCTTACACGCTCTTTTGAATGGTGGGAATATAACATATTAACACGTTATAATATGGTTAAAATGTGGCATTTGTATGGTTCCATGTTATAATGTGATTTGGATGGTTATATAGTATGGTTTATATGGTTGTGATATGGTTCGAATTGGTATGACTTGGTATGACTCCACATTGATTCATGGTTATGTTCCAATTCTATGTGTTGGAATATGGTTCTAAAAGCATGCGGTGTCTCAGTGTTGACATAGGGTTGAGAGCTATGCCCTCTGCCTCACCCCGTTTTAAAATATAAAACATTTCAACCTTAAATAGAAGGTCTGCCACATTCCTATTAAGTGACATCAGTGGGGGAGTTGGCTAGTCAAGCTATGCGAAGTCTTTTGTCAGTTATGGAGGTATGGGTTTCGATTCCCATAGGCTCCAACCACCTTTTATCATATAACATATAAACCATTTTTTATCCTTTTCAACCATTTTTTACCACTTTTAACCATCTTTGACGAAACTTGAAATGTTGACAACTTCTTTGTTGGAGGTCGTTTCACATGAAACAAGTGTTGATAGAAAGCCGTAATGAGCTCTTTACCACGATTATGTTAAATTTTGAGCATTAATTCACAATACTCTTGGATCTTTACTGAGAGAATAACATATACAGTATATCAATGCATAACAATCACAATAAGTATCACAAGAATCAAAAGCATGAGAAACAAGAGACACAGAGTTTCCATGGGGAAAACCCTAAGGTGAAAAACCCCACAACTTCCTCAGAGATAGAGAGAGCAATGGCTCAACCAAAGTAAAACCAAAATACACTTGAGGTAGTCTCCTAGAGCAGATGATCCTCCTACTCACTAGTGCACCACTTTCTGAGTGAGAGAAGTGTGTCTTTCCGAATGATCCATATAGAGATCTCCCGATCTCTATTTATACTTAACCTATTTTCCCAGTGACCTTATGGGGCCGACTTGTATATCTAGATACATCCACAATATAATATATATTTTAGGGCCGACCCCACACATGGTGGTCTAATAAGCCATGGGAAAGTACACACACTTGCGACACTTGTCAATCCACATGATGACACTTCCTTATAGAGGAATAACACATCTCTTATAAGGGTTCAATAAATATATATGAAATACATAGATGAAATACATTCCGAAGTTACATATACATCAACACTCCCTCTTAACTAGGAAGGTATTTCTCGACACAGTTCTGCTAGACAAGTCTTCTTCTCGGGATCATCGTCATCGATCCATCATCATCATCATCATCATTGTTGCTGCTATCTCAACCAATCTCTGACTCTACTCATCATAGGAAGTTCTACAGAGCCAGTCCTTTTTCATACTGGATGTAGGCCCACCACGTGCAGGTCTTCGTCATCACTGGCCATACTGTGGAATCCTCAGGACTTATTACGTGCATCACAAAACCTCGAAAGAGCATCCCAGGCTGTTACGAGCACATGGATCTACCTATAGGATCTCCCAGGACCATATTATATGTGACCTCACCACAAAACCTCACAAGAGCATCCCAGGCTATTATGAGCACACAACTCTACCTATAGGATCTCCCAGGGACAGATTATATGTGGTCACCACAAAACCTCGCAAGAGCATCGCAGGCTGTTACTAGCACACAGCTCTACTTATAGGATCTCCCAGGGATAGATTATATGTGGTCATGGAAAAACCTTGCAAGAGCATCCCAAGACTTATTACAATCACACAGCTCAACCTATCGGATCTCCCAGGGACATATTATATGCCATAGGGAAAAACCTCGAAATAGCATCTGCCAGATATCCTAGGGCCAGATTATATGCCATAGGAAAAACCTCGAAAGACTATCTGCAGATCTCCCAGGGCCAAATTATATGTCCTCCCAAAGAAAAACCTGAAAAGAGCATTTTCCAGATATCCCAGGGCCAAATTATATGCCATAGGCAAAACCTTGAAAGACTGTCTGCAAATCTCCCAGGGCCAAATTATATGCTCATCTGCACAACCTGATCCACGGCCATAGAGTATCAACCTGATACTTACCATACATCATCCTGATGTATACATGATCATCCTGATCATCATCACTGCAACATCCTGCTGCATGTCATCTGGAGCAACATCCTGATCATACAATGCATCTACCTGATGCATACCAAGTATCTACCTGATACATATCATCATACATGATCCACCTGATCATACAGTGTATCCACCTGATACAAATAAAAATACATGATACATATCACCATACATGATCCACCAGATCATACAATGTATCCACTTGATACATATACAGATACATGGTCCAAGCATCCAACATGATGCATATACAAAGTACGTACAAATTATCCTACTGATCATATCCAGCATCCAACATGATGCGTACATACATATAAATGATCCAACTAATCATATCCAGCATCCAACACGATGCATACATACATATAAAAAATGATCCAACTGATCATACAAAGCAGAAACCAGAACATCATCCTGATGCTCATCATCCAGCGCTTACATCCACATCCATGTGAAGGATCCTCCTTCCAACATGCTTGGAATGGCTTCAGCAAATGTGTGCATCACTTCTTCCTCGAAGTGTCATCAATCTGAAGAACACCAAGCCTCTCTCTGAAGTACTTGAACTTCACCCTGGCTAGTGGCTTCGTCAGCACATCTGCAATCTGCTCATCCATCGCAACACATGGGAGCTTCACAGCTCCTCTCTACAGCATATCCCTGATATAGTGATATTTTCTCTCTATGTGTTTCGACCTATCATGAAACACTGGGTTCTAGGATAGATTCACACAACTCTGGTTATCACAGAAGATACCAGTAGCATCCAACGGGAGATCAAATAACTCAGACGGTAGTTTCCATAGCCATACTGCCTCACAACTAGCTGAACAGGCTGCAACATACTCTGCCTCAGCTATACTCAATGCTACGCAGGACTACTTCCTGCTAAACCAAGAGATCACACCTGATCCCATACTGAAGCAGCACCCAGAAGTGCTCTTCCTATCTATAGCACTGCCAGCCCAATTTGAATCAACATAACCCTGCAGGTTAAACTTTTGATTCGCTTCATACTTGAGCCCATAATCCACTGTACCCTTCAGGTACCTCAGAACATGCTTTACAGCAACGAGGTGAACACTCCTCGGATCCATCAGGAACTGGCTCAATGTGTTCACAACAAAGCAAATATCTGGTCTCGTGTTCGTCAGGTACATCAAGGACCCAATCATCTGGCGATACATAGAGACAGCAACCGGATCAGATGAAGCAACACATAGAAGCTTCAGATTCAATGCCATAGGTGTGGCCATGGCCTTACAATCCATCATCCCGAATCTCTTTAGGATATCTACTATGTACTTTCCTTGACCAAGGAAGATCCCACCTGCACTCTGCCACACCTTCATACCTAGGAAATAATGTATCATTCCCAAATCTTTCATATCGAACTCGATAGCAAGCTTCCTCTTAGTATCTCCAATCAATTTGTCATCTCCTGTTACAAATAAGTCATCCACATATAGGAGTAGAATCACAGGATTCCATTCTTCAACCTTGTAGTAAAGGTTGGAATCCGCTTTACTCTTGGTAAAGCCCAAACTAGATAGGAAACTGTCTATCCTACCATACCAAGTTTTGGGAGCTTGTTTCAAGCCATACAAGGCTTTCTTCAATCTGTACACATGTGACTCCCTATCAAGTCTTGTGACTGCATCCCAAATATCATCTTCATGATCGACGGATCATGGCATTCTATTTCTTCATCCCATATCCTGGGAACTTCAATATCTTCAATAGATATCTTTGTTGCTGGAACAAATGTTGTAGTCCTTCTTTTGTAGGTGAAGATATACGTTCTTTCCTACAAAACAAGTTAAATTGCATGATTAGAAACATCTCATAATTTTCAGAACAAATTTTTTACACATAAAGAAATATGTCATGCAATCATGCAATTATCTTAGCCAATGCTTCAATACAACATTTATCCATGTTCCACAACTTTCTAGATGCCTTCCAGTCTCTACCAGAACATTGTTAAGAGTTTGCACTACTCCCAACATGTCAGCAAAGAGGTTTCATTCTAGATAAGTAGCACTAGAATGTTGTACAGTGCCATAGGCCACTTACCCATCACATCCATATTAGTAGTATAATGTTTATTAATGCAATCATTCTAATATGCACAATACATCTCCTAAGTCTAGGAACATAAGCATAATAGTATTTAAACAAAATAGGCAAGAAATGATAATTGAAATACTTATCTTTGTTTGTTTGTTGGGTGGACTCCCTCTGAGTCTTTGCTTCCTGGAAGGAGCTGTTGAAGTAGCTTCTTCTACACCTTTCTCTTATGGAATGTAGGAAGATGGTCAACTCCCTCTGAAAATCTGCATCCTTGCAGGAGCTGCTAGAGTGTGCTCCCTCTTGATTTTTGCTTCCTACATTACCTGTCCTTGAACTTATATTCATCCTTGCTGACATCAATCTTCTTGAACCCTGGAAAGTATAATCTGTAAGCCATCGAGCTTTCACTGTAACCCACAAAGATACCCTTCTTTCCTGAAGGATCTAGTTTAGTCCTCTTTTCCTTTGGGACATGAGTGTATACTGGACAACCAAATATTCTGAGATGGTGGACTTCAGGTTTCTTACCAGAAAGGACCTCTTCGGGTATCTTGATGTCCAATATCTTGTGGGGTGTTTTGTTCTGCACATATACAACTATTCTAGCTGCTTCTTCCCATAGATGCATAGGTAGATCCTGGTCATGCAGTATTGCCTTTGTTGCTTCCATGATTGTTCTTTTCTTCCTTTCTGCAACTCCATTCTGTTGAGGATTATAAGGAGCAGTCAACTCCCTCTTTATCCCTGAATCACCACAAAAATTCTTCAAGTCACCTGAGGTGAATTCTCCACCACTGTCGGATCTGAATGTTTTGATCTTCTTGTCAGTTTGATTCTCCATCAAGGTTTTGAATTCCTTGAACTTATCAAGTACCTCATATTTGTTCTTCAAGAAGTAGACCCAAGTCTTCCTAGAGAAGTCATCAATAAATGAGACATAGTAAACATACCCACTTAGAGAACTAGATGACATAGGACCACATACATCTGAGGGGATGATTTCTAGTATATCTTTTGCCTTGCTTTCACTGCTTGGGAAATCCTTCTTAATGTTCTTACATTTTGCACATCCTTTTCAAACACCTTCATGTTTGGTCTTGATTTCAGGAAGACCTTCTACATCCTTGCTTGCAATTGGAAGTGCCCTATAGTGCATATGAGCAAGTCTTCTATGCCAAAGTTCACTTGGCTCCATGGATTCATGTATCATGGCATGTTCAGGTTGACCCTTCAATTTATGCAAACCCCCCTCTTGCTCTCCAATCACTACTACATCATCGATTGTTTTACCCTTTGGCCACATTAGGACTTGGCCATCCACAAATGCAACCCTCATACCTTTTGCATCCAATGCAGAGATGGAGAGTAAGTTCTTCTTGATCCCAGGTACATAAAGGACTTCTTTCATCTTCAAAGATTTTCCAGAATCTAGGTTGTAGGAGGCTTCACCACTTTCTTTGATTGGGTATTGATAATCATCCCCAAGTTTCACCTTATGGGGTGATTCATGTTCAGATAGATTCAAAAAAGATTCCTTAAACCCATTCATTTGTTTGGAAGCCCCACTGTCAATCAACCAATCATTACAACCATGGGAGATAGTACCTATGAGAGCAGAGATTAGAACATACTCTTCTTCACTTGATGAGTCATCATCACTATCATCACTTTCTGCCCTAGCCTTCTTCTTTGGAGGTTCATCATCCTCGGCAGCATGAGCATGGAACTTTCTTTTGCTGCCCTTCTTCTTCTTGCTGGAGTTGTTGTTATTATCCCTTTTCTTCTTGGGACAATCTGAAGCAAAGTGACCCTTCTCATTGCATGTGAAGCATCTTAGATCCTTCTTATTCTTTTGATAGGATCTCTTGTAGCGAGAGTGCTCCTTCTTGGGCTTGCTTCTTTTGGTGTGAGCAACAAGAGCTTGATCTTCATTCCCCATCTTTTCTTCTCATGCCACAAGCCTTGCTTCTTCTTGTGAGCATTCTTCCTGTAGTCTGCTGAAGGATACCAACTTCTTTCTTACACAGATTCCTTGAATAAAGGAGTCCCATGACCTAGGTAGGCCATTCAGAGTGGTCATGACAACTTCACCATTCTCCACCATTTCATCTACTACTTCCAGTTGTTCCTTAATCTGGGAGACCCTAGAAAAATAATATTGAATGGTTTCTCCATTTTGAAACTTTACTCCTTTCAATTGGTTCTGCAGGGTCATCTTCCGATTTATGTTCTTCCCTTCAAATAGCTTGGTCAAAGAGTCAAACATCTCCTTGGGTGTCTTTAGAGAAGACACATGGGGTATGAGATGGTCTTTAATAGAATCAGCAATGATTCTCTTTGCCTTGACCAAGTTCTTCTTATGCAATACATTGGCCTCTTCATCCTCTGGGATAGGGATGTCTTCTTGTATATATGAGTCCAACTCATTCTCTTCTAGGATTAACCCAATCCTATACTTCCAAGCTCAGAATTTATCAGCCCCTTAAAGCTTATCCTCAAGCTTGGTGTGGTGAGACATCTTAAAGAGTACTTCAAATGGAAATAGAGAAGATTTAGGTCTTACCACTTGAAATGCTGAAAACTGGATCTGGTCCTGGATTAGGGTTTGTCGAAAAAACCCTAAAAATTCAAAATGTGAATTTCAACTTTCTGAAAGGATAGAAAGATGCGCCTTGATGAGTTGATCAGCTTGGTGCATTCATAATTTGAGATCAACAAAGTTTTATCCTTCAGATTTGACTTTTTGTCCTCCCGGGTTCACTCGCGAGAGCCCTAAATTAGGGTTTGAGTTTCCTGAAGATATACCTAGCCAAAAATCTCGATCCAAAGCTCTAAACTTCGATTTTGCAAGGAGCTTCTAGCTATGGCTTCAGATTGTAGAAATTCCTATTTTTGTGGAAACCCTAATTTTTAGGGCCAAATCTGAAAATCCTCAGAATTGGATTCTGATTGGACAGATAGATTCTCCTTGATGAGTAGATTCAATCTACTATATTGCTTTTCCAAAAATGGTGGAGAGAAACCAAATAAACAAGAAGCTCAAGTTTCCGTCACTGCAAAATGTCTTCTTCTCAAGTTAGCTCTGATACCATGTTAAATTTTGAGCATTAATTCACAATACTCTTGGATCTTTACTGAGAGAATAACATATACAGTATATCAATGCATAACAATCACAATAAGCATCACAAGCATCACAAGAATCAAAAGCATGAGAAACAAGAGACACAGAATTTACGTGGGGAAAACCCTAAGGTGAAAAACCCCACAACTTCCTCAGAGATAGAGAGAGCAATGGCTCAACCAAAGTACAACCAAAATACACTTGAGATAGTCTCCTAGAGCAGATGATCCTCCTCCTCACTAGTGCGCCAATTTCTAAGTGAGAGAAGTGTGTCTTTCCGAATGATCCAAATAGAGATCTCCCGATCTCTATTTATACTTAACCTGTTTTCCCAGTGACCTTATGGGGCCGACTTGTATATCTAGATACATCGACAATATAATATATATTTTAGGGCCGACCCCACACATGGTGGTCTAATAACCCATCAGTAAGTACACACACTTGCGACACTTGTCAATCCACATGACGACACTTCCTTATAGAGGAATAACACATCTCTTATAAGGGTTCAATAAATATTTATGAAATACATAGATGAAATACATTCTGAAGTTACATATACATCAATAGATTACCTTTGTTATGCTGTTTGAATACTTTAAAACTGATTAATCCTGAAAGATCCTCTCGAATCATCCTCTCTCTCTCTGTCCCCTCTTCCACCTAACTCTTACTAACCCCCTATCCCCCTCCTTTTCAAACTCTCATTCTCCCTTTTATCCCCAATCGCCTAACACCCCCCTTTGTCTCTACCTATAACCCCTTAACACCCCCTTTCTATGTATACCTCTAGCCCCTTACCACCCCTCAATTTCTCTCCCTTACCCCTCTCTCTCTCTAACCCAAACACCCACACCCATCACCTATACCACCCTTCATCTCTAATCACCCTAAGTTCCTCCCCACACCCCTAACCACCCCCCCCTCTCTCTCCCCATCGTGTGCCTCTTCTCCCTAACTCTTACTAAACCCCTCTCTGGATCTGTCTCACTCCCCTACTCCTCCACCTACACTTAAGTCCCACCCATCCCCCTCCCCCTCAACCACTTAACAGACCACTTCCCTATTGGTTCTCTCTCGCTCTCTCACTTACACACACACATTCCTATGCCTCTTCTTACTACTAAACACCATCCTCTCTCTCTCTCCATAATGCTTACTAAACCATTCTCTCACTCTCTTTCTATCTTACTCCACTTATCCCCAATTTCCAAACACCCCACTTTGTTTCTACCTCTAAACCCATAACACTCCCATTATTGCTTTATCTCTAACCCCTTACCACCCCCTAATGTCTATCCCATTACATCTCTCTCTCTCTCTCTCTCTCTCTCTCTGAATCACTCATGCTCCTAACCTATACTCCCCTTTATTTCTAATCAACCTAAGTTACTCCCCAAAACCCTAACCCCCCCATACTCACCCTAATTCATACTAACCCCCTCTCTCACTCTCTCTCACTCCCCTACTCCTCCAACTACACCAAACACCAACCCCCCCGCTTTTTCTCTCCCCTATTATCCCTAACCCTTTACCTAACTCTCTTTCTCACATTCTTCACTTACCCCCAATCTCCTAACACACCCTTTGTCTTTACCTATAACCCATTAACACTCTCCCTCTATCTCTACCTTTAACCCCTTACCACCCTCCAATGTCTCTCCCTTTACCTCTCTCTCTCTAACCCAAACACCCACACTCCTCACCTATACCCCACTTTCTCTCTAATCACGCTAAGTTTCTTCCCAAATCCATACCCCCCCTCTCTCCCCCCCCCCCACTCTCCCACCTAACTCTTACTAACCCCCTCTCTCACTCTCTCTCACTCCCCTACTCCTCCACCTACACCTAACCGCCACCCCACTCTCTCTCCTTCAACCCCTTAAAACGCCATTTCCCCATTGGTTCTCTCTCTCTCTCTCTCTCTCTCTCTCACACACACACACACACACACAAACACACACACATGTACACACAGACATTCCTATGCCCCCCTTTACCACTAACCCCCCTCCTTTATCCCTCTCTATCACCTCCTCTCCCTAACCCTTACTAACCCCTTTGGATGGCTAGGTATATAGAATGATCATATTTATTGAAGGGGGGATATAGAGAAAGATATGAGCAGGAGATAGGGGGGTTAGAGGTTTGGGGAGTAGGGTGATTAAATAGAAAGAGGGCATTAGGTGTAGGTGTATTATGAGAAAGAGAGAGTGGGGGGATTAGCAATGATTAGGAGGAGCATGGGGGATATAGGGAGATGGGGGATGGGTTAGTGGAATGGGGTGAGTACGAGGGTGAGAGAAAGAGAGAGATTGAGAGAGAGTCAGGGATGTGATTGTGGGTTATATTGAGTAGGGGATTATGGGTAGAGAGAGATAGAGATTTTGGGGTTTGTGGAGGAGAAGGGTTATTAGAGAGAGAAGGGTTTATAGGTGAGGAGCATGAGTGTTTTTGTTAGATAGAGAAATAGGAAAAGGGAGAGAATTTTGGGGGTAGTAAGGGTTTATAGGTAGAGACAGAGGGGGATTTTTAATGGGTTAGAGGTAGAGACATAGGGGGGGTGTTAGGATATATGGGATAGGTGGAGTAGGGGAGAAAGAGAGTGAGAGAAGGGGTTAGTAAGGGTTAGAGTGAGAGAGAGAGAGAGAGAGGATGGGGGTTAGTGGTAGGGGGAGGGATAGGGATGTGTGTGTGTGTGTAGAGATGGGTGGGGGATGGGCATAGGTGGAGGAGTAGTGGAGTGAGATAGGGGGTTAATAAGAGTTATTGGGAATAGGGGGTGTGTGTTATGGGTGTTAGGGGGTTAAGAGTTAGAGGGTGTGGGTTTATGTGTATTGGAAATTTAATGATCCCTTAGTCATGGAATCACCTTCTTAAATGCTACTAAATGTTAATATAACAAAACGTGTATGCATTTTAGTTGAATGAAATGTATACATGTTTTGTGTCTGTATAGATAGAATCAATCTATATATAAGCGACACTCTAATAGGTTTGAAGGAAAATACATTGCGCGCACAATTTCTAGTTCCAGACAATGCATTCACTCTCTCCATTACAAGAACAACACACAAATTCATGATTGCATTCACCATCTCCATCACAAGTGTATAAGGATTTTTTGGAGCACCAAAGGCATTTGAAAAGGTTTAATAATCCAATAGAAAAACATGATAAACCATCTCCAATTATGCACCATTATTTTTCTTACAATTTAGGAGCATCAAAGGAAATATTTCATTGATAATTGTAGTGGAGTATAGATACAATTGAGAAAGAAAAAAACCAAGCTTGGAGAATCTCCTACTGAGGATCACCATAGACCATCCCCACCATTGGTTTTCTTACAATTGAGAAGCCCAAAAGGAAATATCTCATTGATCATTGTGGTGGAGTACATAAATAATTGAGTAAGAAAAATACCTAGCTTGGAGAATCTCCAATTGAGAAGCACCATAGACCATCTCCACCATTGATTTTCTTACAGTTGAGGAGTATTGAAGTCAATATCTCAATTATCATTGTGGTGGGGTATAACACATTAATTAAGCAAGAAAAATACTAAGCTTGGAGAATCTCCAATTGAGGAGCACCATAGATCATTGATCATTGTGGTCATGGAAAATCTACACAGTTGAAAAAGAAAAATGGAAAGGAAGAAGCCACCCAAAGAAATCATCGAATAAATTAGAGAAAAGAGAAGAAATGGCATGGCCAATAAGAGACATTGTATGGAGACTCACCCAATTTAAGTTGTAGAGGATTCAAAAATTCTTCTTTCCAATCCATAACAAGAAAGATGGAAGCATTCACTTGAGGGGCATTTAATTTCCAAAATAGTTGAATAAAAACAACCCCATGGCACTGATCAAGGAGTGAAATGTAGGTGGACATAAAGGTCACCTGAAACAAGTGACGATTTGGTATCTTTTGGTTATAAAAGTGATGAAGTTAGAGAGGCATTGCATGACGAATGTATGCTTGAAGAAGACAATTCCATTGGGACCATCCAAGAGGATGTCCAATTTCCACCATCCATCTTCCAACAAGAGAGAGAAGTACGTGAAGCTTCTGTTGAAATGCCATACCAACTAGGTGATGAAGCTCCAACCTCCCTACCTCCATTATCATGTTCACACAGAAGAAATCCAAAGCATATATAGATTGATGAAAGTCTCATTGGTTCTCTTGAAGGTATGATATCGAAATGCAATATTTTATATCAAACTCCACATATACTTGTTAACTATTTTGATTCTAAATGTGATGCAAATAAATGTAAATTATTTTCATCATTATTAAAATATAGGTGTATGCTTGTTTTTAGGATAGAGTTAAAGATAAAGATCATAAACACTTATTAACCAAGTTCTCATATTGATGGAATTTTAGTATATGTAGTTAGTATAATTGGAAATAAATCTTGTTCAAAGGATCGCAATGCGGCTCGCCATGTGTTGTTACAACCAATTGTGAATAAATGAACTAGGGCCCTTTTTCTTCTTAAGCCTACATCCAAACTTATTAATTTGAATGTCAAAGCACTCCATAGGTATTGTGTTAGAAGAGAACAAATTTAAACTGGTCAAACATATTTCTAGGCTTTCATTGGCAGGTTGCCACACTATCATACGAAGCTCATTGATGCAGTAACGGGACTGGTGCAATATTTTTGGCATGACAACACTAGACATTCTTCCAACCAAAAATATGTATTCAATTTGAGAAGGGGTTCAAGGGATCATGAAACCCACATTAAAAATTTTCTTGGAATTCCACAAACATAATTAGATGAGAGCTTTAGGCATGAACATAATGAATTTAACTTGGGCCAGAGGTCCTTCGAGAAATGAAAACCATGGTATGTTAAAATAAACACAACTCGTAATAGATGTTGTTTTCGATACGACATAGAGTACAATTATTATTATGGAACACACAAACACACAAATATATATATACATTACCTGTATTGGATAACAAGAATGCTTGGCTACATTAATGCCAATTTCATCTAGAGACTTTATTCATAGCATGATGTGCAGAAGGCCAGAAGGTTGCAAATTTTATAAAACATCTTGTGTAGATGGGACATGCCCGGGGTGTGGTGGAATGGAATTATTGGACAAATGCATACATGTGACTGATGAGCATTAACTTGAGAGGTAGGAGGTGAACTTGCAGTCATTCAAGTATGTCACATATGATATTAATGGAGGGAATGAAAGAAAAAAATACAACTGGTCAATTCTCAAGTTACTAATGAGTAGTTGAATACTATTTCCCTCTTCAAACTGGAATTTCATGTGTAATAATGTATTGATATATGTATTTATTTTTGATATACTAGGTACGGGTTTGCGACTTCATGGAAGGATTCTTTGAAAATATACAATAGTATGTAAAGCATGTATATGTGGCTCCTTGGAAAGGTGAGTAGTTTGGAATGTGTAGGGATATGTCTCATGTTGGGACTATCTTATCAATGGTTGATTTTGTGAAAAAATACACTCTTCAGCCACAAAACGAGATTCATAGTCAACATTATCACTCAGACCATCTCAACATAATGGTCCATACCACATATAGATATGGAGCATATAGTACTGAAGACAACTTGGTTATATTGAAGGAGTATCACTTCTACATAAATGATGAGAGGTGTCACGACTTGGATTTTTTACAAAACAACTTTCAATTGTTCTACAATCACTTGGAGGATAATAGTATACAGTTGGAACAACATTGAATTTGGTTTGAGGGTTGTGCGGGGAAATTAAAAAATGCCCATGTTTTTCAATGGTTGTGTATGCTCCATAAAAGGAATAAGGTGCTACATATTTGGAACTATTTTGAGACTGGACACAAAAAAGGAGAACATGATGGAGAAGGTGCATGCATCAAGGCTGCATTATGTGGGAAAGAAATGAAGTTCACTATTGTTCCGCTCATCCGAGATGAAAATACCATTGTTGATTGGTGTTATTTAGTCACGGAGGAGAGAGAAAGAAGGAAATAATATCATCCAACCAATAAAGCACATGTACATAGTTATTTAATGGAGGTGGTCGATGTAGATCGATCATAGTTATATGAGTGAAAGACTGTACATGGAACTCGTGCATTTCGTTCATTTAGAATGTCATACAATGCTATAGTTGAAATGTGCATGGAAAATCTCTTTGTTTTGTTCTCCATGTAGTAGTGGTGGATAGGAAAAATGTGAGTCCACAGATTGGGTCGATAGATGGGACTGTGTACCACTCCCCATTGGTCGACGTATAGCTATAGAATTATACTAGTTGGAGGAGTGCCAATCAGTTATTTCACAAGACTATGACTACATATTAGATCTCGTACAACCAGGTTCAAATAATATTTTGATAATTTTGAAATTGTTAACAACTAGTTGTGTCTATTTAGTTGAATCAAATGTTGGCACTCTATTTTTTGTAGGGCACATATATGCAGTGGTTTCCTTGAGACACAATGCATGGCGCACTGACTATTGGCCATCACATTTATTGGAAGGGAAGTAGACCCTCAATATTTCATTAAGGGACTCTGAGGCCAATTATTTTCCAGTTGGGTCGATGGTTATGAAATGATAATATCTGACACAAGTTTCCCACTCATAAAGTAAAAAAGGGTATGTATTTGAATATTATAGACCAGGTCAGATTGTATACCATTATATAAACTTAGTTATTGGCACAAACCTCTAGCTGCAAACAATACCAAGGAAGAACTCATAAAAAGTATGATACTTCTTGTTTTACTCTAAGGTTAAAGGATACCATTGGTATTAGAGGTGATCCAGATGATCTACTCAAATGACCACATGTAGGTACTCAGATATGTGGTATGCATGTTATTTTTTGTACTATGTTATAGGTAAGTGGTGTGCATGTATATTTTGATTTTTTTGCATGGTCACATTGATTATTGACATTAATATTTAGACTATTGTAGCAGACATTCACAGCTTGATAGTTTGGTAAATTGCATAAACATATACAAATACATAAATTGCACAAGTTTCTTCATGGATTTGTTATCTTTGTTTTATTCTCCCATTTAAGTACACCATAATATCTACATCAACACCATTCTTATTTCCATCATGAAAATCACCACCATCCTCCTCCTGGCCATGTTGTCATCATCGCCATCCAGATTTTCATCATCCAAGTACACCAAATATTCTCATCCATCATTCACACCATCCTAATCCTCACCTCATCATCATCACCATCATTACAATACATGTCACTATCATCAATATGCTCCTCCTCCTCATTTTCATCGTTTTTCATCTTTTTCATCATTTTCATTTTCATCATCATCCCATTTTCATCGTTTTCATCATCCAAGTACACCATGATATTGTCATCTATCATCCACACCATCCTGATTGTCGCCATTTTCATTGACACCATATACATGCCCATTGGAATTATCGTGTCATCATCATCATCATCATCATCATCATCATAATCATCATCATCATCATTATATTTTACATCATTTTCATCATCATCGTCCCCTTTTTCATCATTTTCATCACCCAAGTACACCATAAAATTATCATCCATCATCCACACCATCCTCATCGTCTCCATTTTCATTTCCAGCATCTCCATGCCCATTGGAATTGGGATTGGCATCCTCATCCTCATTATTATCATCATAATTTTAATTCCCATCATCCCCTTTTTCATCATTTTCATCATCCATCATCCACATAATCCTCATCGCCACCATTTTCACTACCACCATCTCCATTCCCATTGAAATTGGCATTGGCATCCTCGTGTCATCCTCCTCCTCCTCGTCCTCCTCCTCCTCATCATGATTTTCATATTTTACATGACTTTCATCATCATCCTTTATTTTTTCATCATTTTCATCATCCAAGTACAACATAATATTCGGATTCATCATCCACACCATCCTCATTGTCACCATTTTCATTTCCAACATCTCCATGCTCCTTGCCATTGGAATTGGAATCCTCATGTCATCATACTCATCCTCATACTCCTCCTCCTCATCATCCTCATTTCCAACTTTTACATCATTTCCATCCTCATTGTCCCATTTTTCATTGTTTTCATCATCTAATTACACCATAATATTTTCATCCATCATACACACCATCATCATCGTCACCATTTTCATTGCCACCATATCCATGCCTATTAGAATTGGCATTGGCATCCTCATGTCATCATCATCCTCATCATCATTTTCATCCTCATCATCCTCTTTTTTTAACATTTTCATCATCAAAGTACACCAAGATTCTCATCCATCATCCACACCATCCTCATCATCACCATTTTAATTGCCAACATGTCTGTTCCCATTGGCATTGGCATTGGAATCCTCATGTCATCCTCCTCCTCCTCCTCCTCCTCCTCCTCATCATCATTTTCATCTTTTACATCATTTTCATCCTCATCGTCCCCTTTTTCATTTTTTTCATCATCCAAGTACACCATAAGATTCTCATCCATCATACACACCATCCTCATCATTTCCATTTTCATTTCCAAGAGTCCATGCCCATTGGAATTGACATTGGCATCCTCATGTCATCATCCTTATCATCCTCATCATCATCATTTACATCATTTTCATCATCATCATCCTCTTTTTCACTATTTTCATCATCCAAGTACGGACTCCCACCCATCATCCACACCATCCTCATCATCACCATTTTCATTTCCACCATGTCCCTTCCCATTGGCATTGGCATTGGTATCCTCATGTCATCATCATCATCATCATCATTTTCATCGTTTTATCATCATTGTCCCCTTTTTCATTGTTTTCAACATCCAAGTACTGACCACAATATTTTCATCCATCATCCACACCATCCTCATCATCACCATTTTGATTGCCAACATCTCCATGCCCATTGGCATTGGAATTGGCATCCTCATGTCACCATCCTCATCATCCTCATCATCATCCTCATCATTATTTTCATCTTTTACATCATTTTCATCCTCAACATCCCCTTTTTCATCGTTTTCATCATCCAAGTACACCATAAGATTCTCATCCATCATCCACACCATGCTCATCATTTCCATTTCCAACATATTTCTTGCCATTGTAATTGGCATTGGCATCCTCGTCCTCCTCCTCCTCATCCCCTTTTTCATCGTTTTCATCATCCAAGTACACCATAGGATTCTCATCCATCATCCACACCATCCTCATCATCGCAATTTTCATTGCCACCATATCAATGCATGTTGGAATTGGGATTGGCATCCTCATGTCATCATCCCATCATCATCATCATCATCATCATCATCATTTTCATCATCATTATCCCCTTTTTCATTGTTTTTGTCATCGAAGTGCACCATAAGATTATCATCCATCATCCACACCATACTCATCGTCGCCATTTTCATTCCCAACATTTCCATGCCCATTGGTATTGGAATTGGAATCCTCATGTCATAATCCTCTTCCTCATCCTCATCCTCATCATTTTCATCATCCTCATGACATTCAATTCAACATGTGTCTGTGAAAGCCTCTAGGAGGTGAGTTTCAACTGGCCATAAACTAATGACTATGGCTCAGATTGACTAACCACTGACTCCTTTGGAATCAAGACATCAGATTAATGCTGGGGTTGCCCCTTTCATCTAGGTCCATGGCCTAGAGAGCGTATTTCAATACATTTTTGGAAACCAGGGTTAATTCGGTCAATAAGAGATAGTCAAATTCCTGGATATAGGGGTCAACTTTGGGAATTCCTTGACCAAGAACTTGTGGCTAGCATTCCCATGTGGAACTCGCTCAAACACACTTGCAGGACCTCATAGAACTTAATTCTGCACCACGGTTGGAATTCTATGCTCTGAGCAGGGATTCAACATGAATGTCCCTGAAAGCCTCTAGGAGGCAAGTTTCAACTGACCATAAAATGATTCCCGTGGATTAGATAGACAAACCTATGACTCCATTGGAATCAGGACACTGGATTAATGAGAGGGTTTCCCCTCTCCTCTGGGTCCATGGCCAAGAGAGCATATTTTAGTACAATTTTGGGAACTAGGGTTTTAGTCAATAGGAGACAGTGCAAATCTTGCACATAGGTGTCAAATTTGGGAATTTCTAGACCAAGAAATTGTGGCTATCATTCCCACGTGGAACTCTCCCAAACAAAATTTGTAGGATCTCATAGAACTCAATTCTACACCATGGTTGGAATTCTATGCCATAAGTAGGGATTTAACATGTGTCCCTAAAAGCCTTTAGGAGGTGAGTTTCAACTGGCCATAAAATTATTCCCATGGATCGGATCGATGAACCATCGATTTCATTGGAATCAGGGAACTGGATTAATGCTAGGGGTGCCCCTCTCCTCTAGGTCCATGTCCCAGTGAGCATATTTTAGTATGGTTTTGGAAACCAGTGTTTCACTCAATAAGAGGTAGTGCAATTATTGCACATGGGGTTCAACTTTGGGAACTCCTTGATTGAGAACTTTTAGCTACCATTCCCATCTAGAACCTACCCAAACACACTTGTAGGACCTCCGATAGGGATTGAACATGTGTCCCTGAAATCCTCTAGGATGAGATTTTCAACTAGCCATTAAATGATTCCTGTGGCTCGTATCGAAAAACTGTGAACTACGTTGGAATTAGGACACTAGATCAATTCCATGTTTTCCCATATCCTCTAGGTCCAAGGATCTTAGAGTGTCTTTTAGTATGGTTTTGGAAACTAGGTTTCGATCAGTAAGGGACACTACAATTCTTGCACATAGGGATAACCTTTGGGAATTCCTTGACCGGGAACTTGTGGCTAGTGTTCCCACATGGAACCCACCAAAACATACATTCACAATCTCGTAAAAATCACGTTTACGCCATAGTTGGAATTCTATGGCCTCGACAAGGATTCAACATGTGTCCCTGAAAACCTCTAGGAGGCCAGTTTAAACTGGCCATAAACTAATGAGCATGGCTCAGAATTACTAACCATCAAATCTGTTGGAATCAAGACATAATATTAATTCTAGGGTTGCTCCTTTCCTCTAGGTAAATGGCCCAAAGAGCATCTTTTAGTATGGTTTTGGAAACTAGGGTTTTGCTCAATAAGAGACACTGCAAATCCTGCACATAGGGGTCAAGTTTGGGAATTCCTTTCCCAGGAACTTGTGGCTAGAATTCCCACATGGAAATAGCCCAAACACACTTTTAGGATCTCATAGAACTAAGTTCTCCACCATGGTTGGAATTCTATGCACTTGGTAGGGATTTAACACATGTCCTTGAAAGCCTCTAGGAGGCGAATTTCAACCAGCCATAAAATGATGACCATGGATCAGATATAAGAACCGTTGAACCTATTGGAATAAGGACATTGGATTAATGCTAGGGGTGTCCCTCTCCTATGGGTCCATGGACCTTATAGCATCTTTTAGTATGCTTTTGAAAACTAGGGTTCGCTCAGTAAGGGACAGTGCAATTCTTAAATAAAGGGGTCAACTTTGGAAATTCCTTGACCAAGAACTTATGGATAGCATTCCCATGTGTAACCTTCCTAGACACACTTGCAGGACCTCCCAAAAATAAATTTTGTTGCATAGTTGGAATTCTATGCAGGACCTCCCCAGGATTTTTTGGGGTATCCAGTTATTCATCGACAAGGTTTATTATGTGTTGTTGATCATGAATGAACTCTAAGTGTTTTCTTGTCGATGGTGACTAGCATTCCATATATTTGTTAGATGAAATTCATCATGCCAAATGCCAATTTCATTTATGTGGGCCACACATGTGCATCACTTAGGTGTGTCACCTATGTGCATGCTTTATGTTTATTAGGTTCTTATGTGGGTAAGGTAATTATGTGTTCCACTTATTTGGGTCAGTTGGTTAAGTGTGTTGGGTGCTTATGTGTATTAGGTATGCTGCAAAGTGACTTAGGTGGTTAGGGTTAGGATCATTAGTAGGTTATGTGTTGGGGGTTTTAGGGGTAGTGGGCTAGCCATAAATGGGGTTGAATTTATATGGATTAGTGTTATAGGGGTTGCGTGGGTCAAGGTAAAAGATAACCATCACTTATGTGGGATAAATAAGTGTGTTTCATAGGTGTGCCATCTATGTGAAACCTTTAATATGTCTAATAGTTGCTTATGTAGGTTAGGTATTTATGTGCATTAGTTGGTTAACCATATGTGCATGATGAATTTGATCCTTGGCCTAAGTAATTTAGATATTAGAACAAATTCAATTCCTATATGAGAAACATGATGCTATGAGGTGACAATAAGAAGTCTTGTGATGCAAATGGTTTGTTCCTTATGTATGTCACTTAAGTACATTGGATGCTTATGTGAGTTAGGTGAAAAATGAGATGTATTAGGCGGTTAGTGTGTTAGGATAAAAGGGGTATGAGTGTAGTTGGTGAGTTGTGAATAGGACATATGATAAAAGGATTAATGGTTCAATGGTCAATGGTCATGCTATTAGGATAGTACATCATTATGAACTTATGTGCACCCATTCATTTTTTTATATGAGTGTCATCACAGTAAAATTTAACCTACTTATATGGGTTGCATGAGTTTATCACATGTGTGTGAGATTTTATATGCATAGCCTATGTTTGTTTGTCACTCTTATTAAGTTCTTAAGTGGGTTACAAGTTTATGTACATCACTTAATTGTATTAGTTCTCATTTTGTAGGTTAAGTGTGTTAGTAGATTGTGTGGATTAGGTGCATCACTCACATAATTTCACATAATTTCATATAATTTGACTGTGGTAGATATCATCAAATAAATGTGCATTATTGTCAATACAATTTAACATTGTATATGCAATTAGATTGTGGTCAAGAACATTGCAAATGTGCATTCTTGTGCATTGTTGTCATTGTGCATTGTTCTCAATGGTATGACTCATATATATCCATGCAATCATCCAAGCTATCAAAAATGGTCCAACATTACACATAGAGACATTATTACCCACACATCTATGGTCACACTTAAAATACAAATGTGAAGATGTCAAGAGGCAATATGAAATATATTATATCATGGAAGTTTTAATACAAAAATGGATGACCCTTAGATGGTTTTCCAATGTAAATGTATCAAAAAGTTCAATGATATACATGTCAATGAAAGCACATTTTTCCTACACTACACATCGAAACTCTAAATTCCTATGGTTTTTCCTTGACTCTGATGCACCTTGCCTCTGTCTAGAACCGTTGTGCATCTTGGGAGACTGCAAGTCAAATATCAAATTTATTGATCAACTAACTAAACTAATACTCAATAACTAACAAACTTAAAAAAAAAAATTACAACTCAATTACTTTTAACAAACACTCACTAAGTCCAACCTAGGTATAGATGCATGTGTTGTCCTCCTCCTTTCTGAAATCCTATCTGCAAAGGTGCTTTGTGAATAAAATATCCTATGTCAATTAGCTCAACAATCATCAACATATATGCATGAGAAAGTACTAACTTGAATCTTTTAATTAATGAACATATCATTGAAAAACTATTCTTTGGGGCAGAAGACTAGGTTTCTTGTGTAGCGAGAGGAGCCATAGGTTGAACATCACCCTTAGTTGCATGCACTATTGGACTAGAGGAGTGAGGATGCATTCACCATATGTTAAAATAGTTAGACATTATGCATGTGAGTACACAATACAAATGAACTATGTACAAATATCAAAGTAGATGTACCTCTGCGTGACTTATTCCCATCTTAGATGCAACATTAACTGCTGCATCAATGACCCCACTAAGCTCTAGCATGGCGGACTCCATCTTGGTGATATAAACATGTGAAAAAAAAATTAAGAAGAGCAAGTTGTGGATTTGTTGGCCCGATTTTCGGACTATGGCCAACATAGAGAGAAAGCCCACACAAGTTACTTATTGTAGCTTCCGGTGTGTTTGAAATAAATAGCTAACTCTCGCGGGAACAAAGACCCCGATGACTTTATAGGTTTTCTCTCTAGAATAAAGAGTCTCACAATGAGATATAAAACTAAATTTAACTAAGATGCAAATCTGCGTACAAAGAAATCATAAAAATGAAACGCATCAATCAAATCTTTAAAAGAAAAGAAAAGTAGCGTGTAAGATTGCACTGAAGGTATAAAGAGATAAAAAAAAATCCCCTTTGATCTTGGCAAGCTGATAATAATCAATGATTCGAACTATCTTCCAATACTATTTCGAGGATGTTGATTAGTATTGATTTCAATCCTCCATATGCGGCTGCTGGAGTGTTTTCGGTGGCAACTTTTGCACGAGCCTCAAATTCTAGTATGATCTTTTCTGAACGGAGTTCTTCTAGATTTCCAACTGCTTGCTTGAGATGTTAACGGTTTGATAACTGCTTTGTTGACAAGGGGAAGCGATGTGCCAAGAATCTAGCAACAGAGATCACATTTATTCTCCACTTGCGTGAGTTGTAAACAGCTACAACAACTTCATAACTTATCTTCATCGATCTGGAGTCTATTTGTTGCAGTGATTCAGTGTACACGTTGACGTGTAGTTTCCTTTAAAGCAATATGAAATGATTCAAGGATTCGATCCAATGATCAACTCATTCCAGTTTGAAAACGTGGCAGCTCTTTCTTTGCAGCGATATCAGTTCAATCCGGTAGTGCAATGTGGCATTTCATTAAAATCAACAATCTTATGGAACGAAGGATCTGCAGGAGCTTTCGGAGATTGCTTTCATTTTCTGACTGGCAGGTTTTATTTGCATAGCACGATATCCAGATATGGTTCATTTCTTAACAACATTCCCTTTGTGACATGAAAACATAATAACTCGGTAACCAGATCGTCAATAGACAAAAAACACGATACTAGTTGATCTTTGTCACCTGTGCGCCTTTGGTTTTTTTTACATGAAAGAATTAATCTCTAACAATGATCTGGTAATCTGAACTGTCTTTTCTTCGATCCCTGGCGAAAATATATGGTGAAGAAGCGTGATATGACAACAAATAGAATCTAAATAAATGCATCCTCAATAATATAGCACATAGACCAAACAATGCGCCGATCTTCTTCCTTAAAATGTCAAATTCTGTGTAATTCGTTTGTATGTTGATTACGTATCTCATGGACTTACCTTCTTTCATTCGGTATATGTGGCAGCTATTTGTTTCCACTTCTATTTCCGTTATCTCCTTGCAAGTTGTATGGCAATCTACAAAGGCTCGTAACGTATATATCTTTTAATATGTTGGTGGATCGATGGTATTATTGATTTATAACTTAATATGCGTTCTAGCAGCCCCTTCCTACTCAATGTCCAAATGTTAAAAGTTTAATATCGTCAGAACTTAACTGTGATTACATCAAGCTTATGAAATGGTATATTATCATGTTTTTTAAATATGTGGCAACTCCGAAATTTTTATCTTTTATCATTGCCGTACAATTGTAATGTATCCATAATCACTAAATGTAATCAATTAAATTCCATATTCATTTCATTAATCATTTGCCCATTAAAAGGAATGATGCAATATCTTTAATAAACATACTCCATGAAAATATAGTTCGAAATAAAATATGTTTTCCAAAGATTAGTTGGTAATGCGTTGGTTAAGATATTGATGAGTGGAGAAGATTGAAAATAAATACAAAAGTCCACTACCAAAACCACATTTAAATAAGAAAAATACTTCATTAAATGTCGGATTGGAATATAATGGCAATGTAATTTACTTTTTAAAGAATGGCCAATAATAACCTCATAATTCTTTTATATATATATATATATATTCCAATAAGGGAAACAAAGTCCTTTAAAATAAAATGTGAACTTATAAGTTTACTTGAGAATAATTAAAATTTCCTCAATTTAATATAAAATTTGTTTGTAAATATAATTGAGAAAAATAATTAGAATAAGGTTTTATTAAAAATTAATATCTCATTCAATAAAAATAAATCTATCTTAAATCCTTTAAAATGGTATAATGATTTGATAATAAATTTTCAATAACTTTTCTGATACAATGATGTTTGCAAAGTCATTATCGCACAAAGATATCCAAATCACCTATCCTTATACAATGAAAGCCAAACCAAAGAACAAGCATCGCAGAAAGCAAAGAATTGAAGAAAGAAAGCCAAGAACCCACCTATAAAAGCCAGGAAGATAAGATAAAAGAAAACGAAACACAAAATATTTACAAAATTTACATGGGGGACCCTTTATTTTGTAAAATCAAGGGGAGTTGTTGGGGTGCCAACAGGATTTAAAATTTAAAGAGCTAAATAACAACTTTCATCAAAGGCTATACTTTATTGTGGAATTAGTAGGTCCATGATCATGCACACCCTCTCTTTTTACGGAAGAGGGCCATCTGATGTAGACAAAACCCTTCTCTACATTTGGACTATGGGGAGAGGCCAACCAAAGTGGTTGTGCAAGGATTTGGATTGATCCCTACAGTCACAAAGTGTCAATTTGTACTTAGATATGCACATGAATGAATGGAATAATATGTATTGAAAACTAACATGTTCTAATAGTTACCTCTATTTGGAACGTCTCTACCCCATCAGAGGGATCACTAATAGCAACTCTTTGGCCCTTTATACCCTCAATTAATGCCTGCAAGTTTATAAATTATTTAAATATTAACAATCTATAAAGTAGTACAATAAGAAAAAAATAATTTGAACAAGATTAAGTCATCAACCATGTACTTAGCCGCCTGAAACACTCATAGAGGCCATCCACAAGTATCTCACTAAGATCAAAGTATACTGCATCTTGCTGGGAATCTTCTTCCTACAACTTCAAAAATTGTAAATATTAGACCATATAACTTTAATGAACTAACGCGTTTTAATGAAATGACATGTATTAACAAAATGACATGTTGAAATATGATCTCATTATTAGTTGTTTATGCCTCAGATATGACAACACCCAGTACACTAGCAACCCATGTAGATGCGTCAAGCTCCTGCAAGATTAAAAATTGTATACATTAACAATCTTAATATGTGTACAGTCTGGAAAAAAATATTTTCAATGACATTAGTGTTTTAACCATATACTTACCTGACCGTAAGTCATCGAAGAGGTTCCATGTGTTGGTCCATGGCCATAACAAGATTGACCACATGTTGTGCACATGTGTGGCTCAATGTAGGGCTCATGGGATGTCGATCGATCCCCACCACTAGATGGTCTTATGTCACTGAAAGATGATGGTTGTGCCCCAACAAAGGAAGAGGGACCTTCCTTTTCAATAGTTGTGCTATGGTGGACAATCACCTGAGGTAGCTTCAAAAACACCTCTTGTGTTTGGGGAATCATATGATGTGCAGGAGGTACATATGACCTAGGTAGATGGCTACAATTAGGAGGCATGGGTCAATTGGTATCTCGATGCCTAGGATTGGGTCAGTTTTGGGTCATCCCCATACTAACGCCCTGGAACCCCAATATATCAAAATAATTTACATGTTTACCTAGCACAAACTTATCATACAACTTCCAGAGGAAATATAGTGGTAGTTCCTTATTGTTGTGTGGTGGAATGTCGAAAAACATATACCATCTATCCGTCCAATGATCTCGAAATGATTGATATGTGCACCACTCAATCAAAATATGTGCTTTGTTGGTGTTTGGAATTTGATTCATTCCAGGGTTTGTGCACAAAGTTGAGGGACCTTTTAGGTGCAATTCTGCACCTAAATATGCATGTTTTTCACCGCTTTCTACAGCATGACATACATGACCATTATTGACGAAATTTTAGGCATAGATAGAATTTTTTATGCAGATTCCAAATATGCAATTTAAAAAAAAAATTGAGATTTTCTATTTATTTCCTAATTTTCTTGTTTCATCACTCCATTGGTAAAAAAAGATACTGTTAGTGTTTATTCCGTAACTTTTTCATTTCACAACCATTTAAAAAAAAAATTATATGTTGCACTAGAAGACACCGACCTCTACATGCTATAAAAAATCCAAGTCGAAATAACTGCATTAAGACCATCAAAGGCTGCACCCACATTTGACGTATCACTCACGAGGTTTGGTCACTTACATAATTCAAAAAAAAAATAAAACTAAACATTTAATTTTGGAAAAGTAGCACTGCACTAGTGCTATGGGTTCTATACATGTCTACCAATTTTTGTATCTCGAAATTGTCATTTAGGCATTGAAAGGCTACACCCACAAAAACATATACCTCATCATTTGCCAAAAAAAACAAAAGTGACTATTAGAAAAGATGAAATTTGACATAGTTATGTAAATTTTCAATGCTTAAAACTTATATATTCGGAAACATGACTCCATTTCCTACGTTTCATCTTTTTTACTCGATGCAAGATATCTTGTGTAAGAATGTCAAAACAGCCAAGTAAGTTGAGGGATGCCTGATTTTTCATTTTTTTATTGCATCTAACACACCAAAAGTGACCTTCATTAGCTTGTACATGCCCTCCAGGCACTCTGAAATGTTAATATATTTTCTCTTTTGTGATTTTCATCTTCTTGACTTCGTTGTAACTCATGCCATTTGCATATTCTTAACGTTTTCTTTCTATATACGATGCTATGTTGTACAATGCATCATTAGAGTAGATAATAGTGTCTATGATAGCATCCAATGGCAATGTAAGGGAGTGGCGAAGTTCATCTACACCCCTCCAAGTGGCACCTATCTCTCTCAAATGTGAAATATCTCTCAATATCTATACATTAGGATCCATAGTAGCCACTGCAATCATAAATAGAAAAAAAATATCATTAGAAAATACACATGGTATAATGACATCTCTAAGAAATGAAAAATGTAAAAATAGAGTACAACAAATAATGACGTGAACTATTTATAATTAAAGAATTGCACAAACGAATAAATATTTAACATTTTTCTATACTAAATTTATGTCATATATGTGTATTAATTTAAATTTCCAGAGACATACATTAAACGTCCTATGTGTATAACTCATGGCAAGCTTCTCTACCTTATTTTAAGGATTGGATTATTGAGTTTCATCAAAACTGTAGGGTGTTGACTAATACCCTTGAGGACCAACTCCCAGATTTCGGGTAGAGGCAAGGGCTAGAAGCTACAGGAGGGGGCACATGGTACTATTGATGAATAAAATCCCAATATGAATTCCAATTGATATTTTGTTTAGTTGTATTTTTGGGAAGATATGAATTCCACTTGATATTGTATTTAATTGTATGCAACCTTGCTACACACATGAGAAACTTTGCATATTGTGAATAGTGGTTTGGATTCATAAGGATGCTCACAAATATATATGCATCTAGTGAAACTGATTTAATATTTATGAGTAAATTGGGGTTTTAATTTCATTTGGGCATACAAATAACTAGAATTATGGTTCAAATTTTTTTAGGGCATAGAAATTAATAAATTATGGTTTAAATTTATTTTACGGCATACAAAGTAGTGAAAATAGAATATTTATAAGGATGTATTTTGATGAAAATACCTTATATGGAGGAGAATGATGCCCAAGGTGGAATATGGAGGCCCTTCTCAAGCAAATCGCATTCACTAATGCACTCTTTGGTCACTCAAAATCACTGCTTGTCGCTGTTGTATTGGAGAAAATGGCAGGTGCAACCTGATTTAGGGCATAAAACATGTTCTACAAAACACGTATACATTTTAGAACTACATAATGCATGTCAAATCCCGAGAATTTCTGAAAAATTTAAAATTTTTGTGATAGCAATAAATGTTGTTTTGAAAGTAATCCTGCAACTGTCTGTTTAAACTTCTTGATAGCGAGTGTGTATGAAGAATCTTTGTTGTATTTAAGTGTTATTACGAGTTTCCTTAATTGTTTGTTAATTGTTGTTTTTTTTTGCTTTCAACCGCAAGGGGGAAGTTGTCAATGTCGACCTGGCTTACTTAGCTCCCGAGCTAATGCATCCAATGTCTTTCATTTACAGGTATGCAGGTAAGGTATGGTAATCATTTAATTCTACTTGTTGTACCGAAGGCTCAGTAAAACCTTAACATACGCGGCAAGTGGTTAAATAAGCAAGGTAGAAGTTTTATCCCTATTCACTTCAGATATTCTTACTGCTAGAACGTCGATGATTTTGTAAAAGCGTATGATAAATATATATATACTTTAGCAGACTGTTTTAAAATCCTCCATGAGATATTGTTGTGATATTCTTATCGTGTTGTATTAACACCCCTATTTCTTTTTATAGATCGTTTATATAATAACATGGAAATAAGGGATCAATCTACTTGTCTGACTGTTTGTTACTGCATGAATATGAATAAATTTACGAGGATTTAGAAGTCGACAATGTGTAGATTTCTTATTACTTACACCGTATAATTGTATGTCAAATTCATAACGTCTTTGGTACTCCCTTATGGCTTGTTGAAATTCAACCACTATCCTTTCTTAGTATAATAACAATCCAGACCTTCAGCTATTTAAAGTGACAGTGATACAATGAAATTTGTAGATTGTAAAATTGATCTTCATCTTATAAGTTCATGGATTTTCGATGGGCTCCTTGCCACTCCTTATATGACTAGACTTTAAACAAAATATTATTTCCCTATTCTAAGTCATTTCAACTTACCTTATCTATCTACCCATACTAATATATATATATATTAGCTTGATCCTTCCCTATATGCTTTTGAATAACTCTTCTTTAATGATCCTTGTCTCATTATTCTACTAATCATTTTGTAAAATATCATTGTTAATCATTCACATACGTATATATGAAATTATGGTGATGGCTATATGGATTTTATCTTATTGTTATCATTATGCAATGTATTGTTATCACTGTGCACATGCAACGATTCCGAAAGTGGCATCTCGGCTTATAAGATGTGCACTACTCATACTATGGTTTTAAAATCCCTTCTTGCGATTTTAATTGAAACATGGACCTAGAATTTGAACGCAAACAACTATATACTTTCCACCCACAGCATGCAAGAATTTAAAATCTACGTGTAACAATCTCTGCCAAGTATCAAAATTATTTAAACGTGGCCTCAACCCTATATTCGGCATTTTTCCCCAGCCTTCGGGCTTGACCTCTGTGGAAACCCTCCTGTTCGAACCCTAAGTCTTCTGGTATGTTAGAGCTCGGCTCTTCTGCAACTTGAACCTATTCGTGTTTGCTTGACTCTGTACAAGAGGATAGAATGTGTTGTTGTTAATGGAAGAGGTAGTCGGGGAAGATTAATAGGGTTTTATTTCTTTTCCTGTCAGCGTTGCCCCTGTCGTAACATTTCCATTTCTCCTAGCTGGGTCTGGTTGAAGTTTCAATGTATTAGCTGTTTGTTAATCTGCCAGTTCGAGGCATCTGTTTAACTTAGTTTTCCAGCATTTACAAAGTTGTTAACTTGTATATAGTGGAAACCCTTTCGTAATGGTTCATGGCCGACCCTGCGAGTCGTTGTTGTTGTTATTTGGCATCTTAATAGGTCATTAAGACCTTAGGGTTTATTGTCACCTGCTACCCTGGCTCGGTCTCCACTGTTTACAGTGTTATTAAGATGGGCTTGTAAATTTCTCGGAATGTGATAGCCTGTAGTTTTCTGAGAACTATTACCCTGGTGCAGACCTTTTGGGATTCCCTTCTTCAGTTCACGGCTGTCAACCCAGCTTCTGTAGGTGGAAGGATTTTGGTAAGTTTCAAACCCTCTTCTCGTACTCAATACGCAGATTTGTTTATATGAATATTTCAACAATTATTTAAGAAAATAACTAATACATTCTATTGTTTGCAGGTCTTAGCTCCCTCCGAAAGAAGCATGGCTCCCATTTCGACTGTTTGTTGCTTAACCGGTAAGCCTGGTCTATTACCGTGGCCATTCCTCCTTGTTGGTTATTGTATGGTTTGGACGAGGAACTATCTTGGTGACTAGCGCTGTGCTGTTAGCCCTGAGACTAACTACGGTCGTTTTGTAATTAGATTATGATGCTAGAGGTGTTTTAGGGTTTTAGTATTGTAATTAATGGCTATAATTAGTGGCTATAAGCCGGATTGAAGAATTGGGTTACGGCCTCGTGGTTGTTTTTTTTACTATACTTGTAATTCATTTTGGGTTTATTACCTGTGTAATCAGAATTTATAACTTGTATTTTGAAAATAAGTCTGTTGTATGTCTGCGTCGTTCTTTGATATTCGGTGTTCTATATGATAATGATTTAATCATTGTAAAAAAAATAGTAGAAAGGTTTAAGAACTCTGCTATAAGTTGGCTTCTATAATAGTTCTACTCCTGCGCTTTCCTTGTATCATTCGAAAACTTATAAAGAGAAGGACTTATGACGGTTATACTATAGATTAGAGTGAGTGCGTGTCCGAAGATTTATGTTAAAAGATTTTGTATAAATAATGACTGTGTATGGGAACAAAATTTATGCATGAACTTCGTTCTTAGGTACTATGTTTGAAATCTCCCGTAGGTTCACTCTGATATACAAGGTGTTTCATTTTTCTGTTTTCAAACTGCCGAAACATTGAAGTCTGGCTACGGCCGTGATAGATTTGTTGTTCATTCTCAAAGAGAACTCCTTAAATTTATTCTTATTACAGTAAATAAAAATACTAGGGTTTGTGTTCGTTAAAGCATTTATAGCTGGGTTTGATAGCTATCTATATAGATATGATTTTCTATATTGAAAAATGTAGCATACTGTTAAGACGGGGCTCTGTCAAAACTGTGCATTCATATACAGATTTCTTTGAACATGATGATAAAAAAAAAACTGTAGTATTAATAGAAGATTTAAAAACTAAATACTAACATACTATTTGGTTTGAGCTTGGCCTCGAGTTATTTTTCATCCTGTCTTTATTTGACTCTGTTTAAAATGTTTAATAACCAGTAAATTTTTCACCGAAGGTTTCTGGTTATAGAACAATAGAGAGTAGATACTAAACAAAGTCCCGAGGTTGCAATTCTTGTGTTAATTAACTACTTAGTTTGTTTTAGTCAGAATCTGAAAAATTATTTTAAACGAGTACAGAACCTTACTGTACAGTTATATTTCTATTTCTAAGTGAAATAAAAATAGAGTTTGAGCTAATTAATTAATTCACCCATTACTGTGATAACTCATAACCTGAACACTGCTTTAACTAAGGTTGGTACCTATCAGATCATCTACGAGACTTAAATCTTCTATGGTTATAAAAGACCTGCAAGTATAACTCTACAGCTAAGAATAATTACCATAACAAACTAAGTTAAAATTACAATTTTTCAAGGACTTACAGTATTACTACTGTATGGCATGTATTGCATTCACTATCTTTGTTCGAAAATAAGAATTTGATAAAATACTTAAAACATAATAATTGCAATTATCACTGAAAATCAGGGATCTGTAATTCATAATGAGTTAAATACTACTAAGACATAATAAGTTAACATAACATCCAATTATTTAAATTAAACAATAGGAATAGGTAACAGAACCTGTTTAAACTGATGTCAACAACAGCAATGGGAGACTGTTCCTCCCTACCAACTCCTGGAGAGTGCCCAAACAGCACTTCTCAGGACCCCCGAGCTTGCTCTGGTCTAACTGGCTGGAAACTAGGTACAGCCAACAATTCCCTCAGCCAAAGCAGCTACAGTGGAACCAAGTTACTGCAGCATCCCAAATCAAAACACTCTCTTCCTGTATTATCCCACTTCCTCAATGGGACTCCTGAATAGCATTCACCTGAATGTATTCTCCCTCCAGAACAAAAGCTGATTCCCAGCTCAGTTCATTGAGTACTATTTAAAAGATTGCCTAGGTCTTAGTTGGGTTAACTGTCATTAATGAGCCACCTGCTCTGATTCCACTTTCTTGGGGAATCATGACCCCAAAATATAGGGAAGTTGCCACCTGCAACTTAGGAAATGTTTGAGGATGCTGCCACTTGTCTTTTGTCCTTCCACCTAGTTCCACCCACCAGTTAGACCAGTAACCTCTTTTAACAGCTCTCCCATGCTGTTGTCTCCATAATTTATTTATAAATAATAAAATATTCAGAATTTACATTCCATTTCTGGTGACTCTGCTGAGTCATCAATTCCTACTTAGCATTAATTTAAACATAATGTCTCAGGAATATTAATAAAATAATTACATTATTTTGCAAAATTGGGGTATGTGACATGCACGCCCCCTTAAAATGTAACATCGTCCTCGATGTTACTTATTCTTCATCCTCAGCCACCTGCTGGAATAGATGTGGATATGCTTCCCGCATCTTACTTTCCAGCTCCCAGGTAGCTTCTTCAGGACTAAGGTGCTTCCATTGCACCTTCAGCTGTCCAATTATGCGGTTCCGCAGAGTAATTTCCCTCCTCCCGAGGATACAATCCGGTTCCACCAGAACTTCCCCTTCTGGTTCTACCTGTACAATGTTCCAATCAATAACATGAGTAGCATCATGAACATACTTTTTCAAAACAGAAATATGAAAAACATTGTGTACTTTTAAATTTGGTGGTAATGCTAACTGATAAGCAACTTGACCGATTCTAGATAAAATTTCAAACGGACCACAGTAACGTGGCGCCAATTTTGCACAACTTCCTAATCTTAGGGAGCTCTTCTTTGGCCTTACCTTGATGAACACATGTTCACCTACCTGGAACTCTTTAGGAGTTCTTTTCAAATCTGCTTGACTCTTTTGCCGATCCTGGGCAATCTTCAAATTTTCCTGCACTTGTTTCACAATTTGTTCCATTTCTTTCAATAAATCAGGTCCTAACACCAATCTATCTACTGAATTACTCCAAGAGATAGGAGTGTTACATTTTCGTCCATACAGAATTTCAAAAGGACTAAACTTAGATCATGATTGATAGCTGTTATTGTATGCAAATTCTGCTAAGTGTAAATAATCCTCCCACTTACCTGGTTGATCTTTAACGTACATCCTTAACAGATCTTCTAATACCTGATTAACTCTTTCAGTTTGTCCGTCCGTCTGAGGATGGAAAGAGGTGCTGAAATTCAGAGTTGTGTTTAATCCTTTAAACAAAGCTCTCCAAAAATTCCCTGTGAATTTGGGATCCCTGTCTGATATAATAACTTTTGGAATACCGTGTAACCGAAAAATCTATTTTAGAAAGATGTCTGCTATGTTTGCAGCCTTGTATGTAGTTTTAACAGGAATAAAGTGTGCTGATTTACTTAATTTATCTACCACTACCATGATTGAATCATTTAGATGCTGATTTATGGGTAATCCCGTGATGAAATCTAGGCTGATTATTTCCCACTTCCAGCTAGGAATAGGTAAAGGTTGCAGCAATCCGGCTGGATGTTGGTGTTCTGTTTTCACTTGTTGGCAGTCCAAACATCTAGCTATATACTCAGCTGTTTCGGATTTCATATTAGGCCAAAAATATTCTTTTCTCAACATGGTGACAGTCTTTTGGTAACCTGGATGCCCGGAGTAAGGGGTTTTATGAATTTCGTCTAGAATTAACAGTTTAATTTTAGGTGCATTTGGAACATACAGCCTATCTTTAAACAGTAAAAATCCATCTTTATTTAAACTATATCCTTTTATCACACTTTCTGTGGGTTGTTCTTTGGCTGCAATTTGTAGATGTCGATAATTTTCATCTGATTTTATCCCTTCATCCAACTGTTCATCTAAATCAGAGGTGTAAGTGCTGCTAGCTGATACAAAATTTAGTTTTGCATTTCTGCTCAAGGCATCAGCCACCTTATTTTCCTTTCTTTTTATGTGTTGAATTTCAAAATCGTATTCACTTAAGAATGCCAACCACCTGGCTTGTCTTGCATTTAAATTAGGCTGATCTAAAAGGTATTTCAGACCTTTATTATCCGTTAGTAAAGTGAATTTTCTTCCTATTAGGTGGTGTCGCCACATCTTTAAAGCATGGATTACAGCAGCTAATTCTAGGTCATAGGTGGCATAATTCTTTTCATGAATTTTCAGCTTCCTAGATTCATAAGCAATGACATGTCCCTCTTGAGTCAGCACTCCGCCTAAACCATCATTACAAGCGTCGGTGCAAACCAAGAAATCTTTATTTGGATCCGCTATTATGAGAATAGGCGCAGTTGTCAATAAGGTCTTAAGTTTCTTAAATCTTTCTTCACACTTCGCGTTCCAATCAAACTTCTTGCCTTTCTTTTGCAGAGAAGTGATTGGGTTGGCTATTTTTGAAAAGCCTTCAATGAATCTCCGATAGTAACCGGTAATTCCCATGAAATATCTAACGTCCGTTACATCTTTTGGTACTGGCCATTCTTCAATCGCCCGAATCTTTTCAGGATCAACTGAAATCCCTTCCTTAGTGACTACATGTCCTAAGTACTGGATTTCGTCTTTAAAGAAATCACACTTACTGAATTTCGCAAAGAGCTTCTGCTCTCTCAGTTCTTGTAAGACTATACGTAAGTGTTCTTTATGCTCCTCCTCATTCTTAGAATAAACTAAAATGTCATCGATGAATACGACAACAAATTTATCTAAGTACTTATGCATTATGTTGTTCATTAAGCACATACAGACAGCTGGGGCATTAGTGAGCCCAAATGGCATTACGACAAATTCGTAATGTCCGTACCTTGTTCTAAAAGCTGTTTTGAAAATGTCTTCTTCTTTAATTCTCACCTGATGATAACCCGATCTCAGGTCGATCTTAGAGAATACTGTAGCTCCACATAGTTGATCAAACAGATCATCTATACGAGGTAACAGATACCTGTTTTTAATCGTCATCTTGTTCAGTTGACGATAATCTATGCAAAGTCGCATAGTTCCGTCCTTCTTTTTAACAAAAATCACTGGTGCCCCCCAAGGGGATACACTGGGTCGAATATAATTCTTGTCTATTAACTCATTTAACTGAGTTTTCAACTCGTTAAGCTCCAAAATATTCATACGATACGGGGCTTTTGAACTGGGAACAGCACCTGGTACCATCTCAATTGTAAAGTCTAGCTCCCTTTTGGGAGGTAATTCTGGGATTTCCTCAGGAAAAACATCACTAAATTCATTGACTACAGGGATGTTCCCTAGTGTTTTCTTGTTGTTTTCAGACTTATCTGTCTCATCTGTAATAGTTACAACATAGGTCTTACACCCTTTTCTGACTGCCCTTTTGAGTTGTAAAGCAGAAATCTGCCTAACTACTGTTTTCCTAGGAATACCCCTGACAGTTACAGGCTGTCCATTACTGTTTATACATCTAAAAGTTTTGTCAAAACAATTTAAAACTACCCTATGCTGTTCCAACCAGTCCATTCCGATGAGTATGTCATAAGAGCCAAGTGGCAAGATGTTTAATTTAACTGTAGTTCTAAAATCATTCATATTTAAGATACATTCTTTTACATAACAGTTTACTTTCCTTTTTGCCCCAGTAGCTAGTTGTACAGACCAAGAATTATCAAATCTTTCAACAGTCAGATTACATTTTTCTACTAACTGGGGTGAAATATAACTAAGACTAGCACCCGGATCTATTAAAATAGTTACAGGGGTTTTGTCAATCATACCTCCTACTTCCACCATGGAAGTTTGATAGTCAGCTTGGCGGTTTTCCAACGCTGCATTGATTCGGGGCATAGTTCCTGCAAAGTCTCCAACTGTCATTTCATCTTGAACAGTATGAATATTGCTGATTTGTTTCTTTTTGTTTGGGCAAACTGAAGCATAATGTGGCCCATTACACTCCCAGCACTTGACAGGTTCTTTTCGCTCAAAATTTTTGGTGCAGTTTCCATGACTATTAGGAGCCTCCTTGCTGCTTTTGTAATTGTTGGAATGGCTGGCAGCTCCATTTTTGTTTCCCTGGAAGCTTTTACCATTAAAGTGGTTTCCGTTTTTGCCATTCTTGAAACTTTTATGTGAGACAAACTCTTTTTTCTTGTACTCGATCTGGTTGCTGTTCTTTTTGGATTTCCAGCTGGCTATCCCCTCTTTCTTTTTATTCTGTTCATAACAGAAATTAGCTTTTCGCATAGCTTCTTCCAGTGTTTTGGGGTTGTCGTATTCAATTCTGTCCTTGATATGATAGGGCAGACAACTAAGAAACCGTTGTATTTTTGGTTTCTCTTCGACAAAATACGGCACATACCGCAACAGACTTAAGAACTTACTGTTTAAGTCCTTCATCGTCATAGATCCTAGCTTTAGTTCATAAAATTCCTTGGCCCTCTCCTCATAATACTGTTCAAACAGAAATTTCTTCTTGAAGTATCTTTTAAAAGTACTCCAATTAATTTCTCTCTCTTTAATCCCTTTGACCCTTTTCAGATCTTGCCACCATATGTCCGCCTTTCCCGAGAGGTTGTAGATGGCCATTCGTGCCTTCAGCTGATTGGAATAGTTATAAATCTGGAAATATTTCCTCATCCCGGATAACCAGGATTCTGCCTCTTCTCCCGTTTCAGATTCTCCATTGAAAGTTGGAGGTTTTATCTTTTTAAACTCCCCGAAAATCTCTTCATAAGGCCTGTACTTTTTCCTTCTGTTGTGCAACTCAGCTTCGCTGCTGTCACTACTAGTGCGATAACTGTGTTGTTCCCTTTTTTCTTCAGACGACGAACTGTTGTCAGATTTAGCTGGTTTCGTCCTTTTTGAACCTCTTTGATGACTAACTTCTTCTGATCCAGCTCGTTTGCCCCTTCCTTCTGTCTGAAATTTTTCTAATAATAATTGATTTAGCTGCTCTTGTGTTTTCAGAATCCTTTCATTATCTTTCTTGACTGTTTCTATCTCTGTCTTTAATCCTTTTATGGTCTGCAACAGTTCAGTGGAATGAACGATTACCTCCTCTTTTTCAGGTTCTCCCGACATCTGTCTTGTCGCAGTGTTTGGAGATTCTTCCTCAGCATATTCTCCCAGTTTTTCCATACCTGCCTGATAAATTCAGAAAAAGGAAATTTTTCTGTTCTGTTCATGAAACAGAAATATAAGTTAGTACTTTATATATTTGAAAATTTTCTTTTATGGTCACTGTTTTGCGGAAGCTAGTGGAGTCACATCCAAGCCTAGTGTCTGAACCTCGCTCTGATACCACATGTCAAATCCCGAGAATTTCTGAAAAATTTAAAATTTTTGTGATAGCAATAAATGTTGTTTTGAAAGTAATCCTGCAACTGTTTGTTTAAACTTCTTGATAGCGAGTGTGTATGAAGAATCTTTGTTGTATTTAAGTGTTATTATGAGTTTCCTTAATTGTTTGTTAATTGTTTTTTTTTTTTGCTTTCAACCACAAGGGGGAAGTTGTCAATGTCGACCTGGCTTACTTAGCTCCCGAGCTAATGCATCCAATGTCTTTCATTTACAGGTATGTAGGTAAGGTATGGTAATCATTTAATTCTACTTGTTGTACCGAAGGCTCAGTAAAACCTTAACATACGCAGCAGGTGGTTAAATAAGCAAGGTAGAAGTTTTATCCCTATTCACTTCAGATATTCTTACTGCTAGAACGTCGATGATTTTGTAAAAGCGTATGATAAATATATATATACTTTAGCAGACTGTTTTAAAATCCTCCATGAGATATTGTTGTGATATTCTTATCGTGTTGTATTAACACCCCTATTTCTTTTTATAGATCGTTTATATAATAACATGGAAATAAGGGATCAATCTACTTGTCTGACTGTTTGTTACTGCATGAATATGAATAAATTTACGAGGATTTAGAAGTCGACAATGTGTAGATTTCTTATTACTTACACCGTATAATAGTATGTCAAATTCATAACGTCTTTGGTACTCCCTTATGGCTTGTTGAAATTCAACCACTATCCTTTCTTAGTATAATAACAATCCAGACCTTCAGCTATTTAAAGTGACAGTGATACAATGAAATTTGTAGATTGTAAAATTGATCTTCATCTTATAAGTTCATGGATTTTCGATGGGCTCCTTGCCACTCCTTATATGACTAGACTTTAAACAAAATATTATTTCCCTATTCTAAGTCATTTCAACTTACCTTATCTATCTACCCATACTAATATATATATATTAGCTTGATCCTTCCCTATATGCTTTTGAATAACTCTTCTTTAATGATCCTTGTGTCATTATTCTACTAATCATTTTGTACAATATCATTGTTAATCATTGACATACGTATATATGAAATTATGGTGATGGCTATATGGATTTTATATTATTGTTATCATTATGCAATGTATTGTTATCACTGTGCACATGCAACGATTCCAAAAGTGGCATCTCGGCTTATAAGATGTGCACTACTCATACTATGGTTTTAAAATCCCTTCCTGCGATTTTAATTGAAACATGGATCTAGAATTTGAACGCAAACAACTATATACTTTCCACCCACAGCATGCAAGAATTTAAAATCTACGTGTAACAATCTCTGCCAAGTATCAAAAGTATTTAAACGCGGCCTCAACCCTATATTCGGCATTTTTCCCCAGCCTTCGAGCTTGACCTCTGTGGAAACCCTCCTGTCCGAACCCTAAGTCTTCTGGTATGTTAGAGCTCGGCTCTTCTGCAACTTGAACCTATTCGTGCTTGCTTGACTCTGTACAAGAGGATAGAATGTGTTGTTGTTAATGGTAGAGGTAGTCGGGGAAGATTAATAGGGTTTTATTTCTTTTCCTGTCAGCGTTGTCCCTGTCGTAACATTTCCATTTCTCCTAGCTGGGTCTGGTTGAAGTTTCAATGTATTAGCTGTTTGTTAATCTGTCAGTTCGAGGCATCTGTTTAACTTAGTTTTCCAGCGTTTACAAAGTTGTTAACTTGTATACAGTGGAAACCCTTTCGTAATGGTTCATGGCCGACCCTGAGAGTCGTTGTTGTTGTTATTTGGCATCTTAATAGGTCATTAAGACCTTAGGGTTTATTGTCACCTGCTACCCTGGCTCGGTCTCCACTGTTTACAGTGTTATTAAGATGGGCTTGTAAATTTCTCGGAATGTGATAGCCTGTAGTTTTCTGAGAACTATTACCCTGGTGCAGACCTTTTGGGATTCCCTTCTTCAGTTCACGGCTGTCAACCCAGCTTCTATAGGTGGAAGGATTTTGGTAAGTTTCAAACCCTCTTCTCGTACTCAATACGCAGATTTGTTTATATGAATATATCAACAATTATTTAAGAAAATAACTAATACATTCTATTGTTTGCAGGTCTTAGCTCCCTCCGAAAGAAGCATGGCTCCCATTTCGACTGTTTTTTGCTTAACCGGTAAGCCTGGTCTATTACCGTGGCCATTCCTCCTTGTTGGTTATTGTATGGTTTGGACGAGGAACTATCTTGGTGAATAGCGCTGTGCTGTTAGCCCTGAGACTGACTACGGTCGTTTTGTAATTAGATTATGTTGCTAGAGGTGTTTTAGGGTTTTATTATTGTAATTAATGGCTATAATTAGTGGCTATAAGCCGGCTTGAAGAACTGGGTTATGGCCTCGTGGTTGTTTTTTTTACTATACTTGTAATTCATTTTGGGTTTATTACCTGTGTAATCAGAATTTATAACTTGTATTTTGAAAATAAGTCTGTTGTATGTCTGCGTCGTTCTTTGATATTCGGTGTTCTATATGATAATGATTTAATCATTGTAAAAAAAATAGTAGAAAGGTTTAAGAACTCTGCTGTAAGTTGGCTTCTATAATAGTTCTACTCCTGCGCTTTCCTTGTATCATTCGAAAACTTATAAAGAGAAGGACTTATGACGGTTATACTATAGATTAGAGTGAGTGCGTGTCCGAAGATTTATGTTAAAAGATTTTGTATAAATAATGATTGTGTATGGGAACAAAATTTATGCATGAAGTTCGTTCTTAGGTACTATGTTTGAAATCTCCCGTAGGTTCACTCTGATATACAAGGTGTTTCATTTTTCTGTTTTCAAACTGCCGAAACATTGAAGTCTGGCTACGGCTGTGATAGATTTGTTGTTCGCTCTCAAAGAGAACTCCTTAAATTTATTCTTATTACATTAAATAAAAATACTAGGGTTTGTGTTCGTTAAAGCATTTATAGCTGGGTTCGATAGCTATCTATATAGATATGATTTTCTATATTGAAAAATGTAGCATACTGTTAAGACGGGGCTCTGTCAAAACTGTGCATTAATATACAGATTTCTTTGAACATGATGATAAAAAAAAAAACTGTAGTATTAATAGAAGATTTAAAAACTAAATACTAACATACTATTTGGTTTGAGCTTGGCCTCGAGTTATTTTTCATCCTGTCTTTATTTGACTCTGTTTAAAATGTTTAATAACCAGTAAATTTTTCACCGAAGGTTTTTGGTTATAGAACAATAGAGAGTAGATACTAAACAAAGTCCCGAGGTCGCAATTCTTGTGTTAATTAACTACTTAGTTTGTTTTAGTCAGAATCTGAAAAATTATTTTAAACGAGTACAGAACCTTACTGTACAGTTATATTTCTAATTCTAGGTGAAATAAAAATAGAGTTTGAGCTAATTAATTAATTCACCCATTACTGTGATAACTCATAACCTGAACACTGCTTTAACTAAGGTTGGTACCTATCAGATCATCTACGAGAATTAAATCTTCTATGGTTATAAAAGACCTGCAAGTATAACTCTAAAGCTAACAATAATTACCATAACAAACTAGGTTAAAATTACAATTTTTCAAGGACTTACAATATTACTACTGTATGGCATGTATTGCATTCACTATCTTTGTTCGAAAATAAGAATTTGATAAAATACTTAAAACATAATAATTGCAATTGTCACTGAAAATCAGGGATTTGTAATTCATAATGAGTTAAATACTACTAAGACATAATAAGTTAACATAACATCCAATTATTTAAATTAAACAATAGGAATAGGTAAGAGAACCTGTTTAAACTGATGTCAACAATAGCAATGGGAGACTGTTCCTCCCTACCAACTCCTGGAGAGTGCCCAAACAACACTTCTCAGGACCCCCGAGCTTGCTCTGGTCTAACTGGTTGGAAACTAGGTACAGCCAACAATTCCCTCAGCCAAAGCAGCTACACTGGAACCAAGTTACTGCAGCATCCCAAATCAAAACACTCTCTTCCTGTATTATCCCACTTCCTCAATGGGACTCCTGAATAGCATTCACCTGAATGTATTCTCCCTCCAGAACAAAAGCTGATTCCCAGCTCAGTTCATTGAGTACTATTTAAAAGATTGCCTAGGTCTTAGTTGGGTTAACTGTCATTAATGAGCCACCTGCTCTGATTCCACTTTCTTGGGGAATCATGACCCCAAAATATAGGGAAGTTGCCACCTGCAACTTAGGAAATGTTTGAGGATGCTGCCACTTGTCTTTTGTCCTTCCACCTAGTTCCACCCACCAGTTAGACCAGTAACCTCTTTTAATAGCTCTCCCATGCTGTTGTCTCCATAATTTATTTATAAATAATAAAATATTCAGAATTTGCATTCCATTTCTGGTGACTCTGCTGAGTCATCAATTCCTACTTAGCATTAATTTAAACATAATGTCTCAGGAATATTAATAAAATAATTACATTATTTTGCAAAATTGGGGTATGTGACAATGCATATGCATGTTTTTTAACTATCCTAATTGCCCTTCGCCATGGAAGGCTTGGGACTAGGTTCGGCAGGCTTGGGATTGCTTTGGATCAATTCCCTTTTATAAAACTTGAATGAGTTTCTTAAATCTACCATTCCATCTAAACGGTCCCTCAACTTTGTGCACTCACCCCACTGGTTGATAACAATTGGTTAATCATGGATGACAATTGATAAAAATAGTTATTCATGGTTGACCAAGGTTATCCATTGTTAGTTACTATGGTTACTCATTCTCATGCATTTTCTTTTATGATTAATCATGCTTTACTATCAAGGATAATTTTAGGGGTGAAATTTATCCCATGGGCTATTTTTCCATGTTTTTTTCCAAAAAAAGATTCGCCAATTTGCATTTTTTGAAGCCCCATTTCTCCCCGTTTTGATGGGGTAAACTTTTTTCACTCTAAAAATCGCCAAATTATTATATAAACTATATAAAATCCTTAGAAATTGAAATAATTTTAGAAAAATATCGCCAAATATTTTATAGTTGACATTTTAAGAATTTGTAAGATTTGCCAAGGTTTATACACTTTTAAATAATTATGGGTCCTTCAAATTATACCTGTTTACTATGGTTATTGATTTGTGACTTTGGTTCACCATGGTCGACCATGGTTATTTATGATTGACAATGGTGTTGATGTATATGTAACTTCGGAATGTATTTCACATATATGTATATTGTATTCCTATAGAGATGTTATTATTCCTCTATACGGAAGTGGTTGTATTCCTATAAAGATGTTATTATTCCTCTATACGGAACTGTCGTCATTTATATTGTAAGTGTCGTAACTTATACTTAATGGGTTATTAGACCACCTTGTTGGGGTCGGCCCTGTATAAGTCATGTGGGTCAAAGGGTTATTAGACCACCCTATTGGCGGTCGACCATGTGGGTCAAAGGGTTATTAGATCACCCTAGTGGGGGTCGGCCCAGTTAGCATTATGTTAAGTGGTTAAGTTGAGGCCAACCTAGTTGAGTAAAGGTCAAGTCAAGTTAGTGTATAAATAGAGAGTGTGTCTCTCTCATTTTACACATTCTATTATCTCACTCACACTATGGAGAATGGCGCACTTGTGGAGGAGGAGTCTCTTCTGCTAGGAGAAGACTATCTCTTGTATTCTAGTTGTATCATTGCTCTATCTATCTTTGAGGAAGTTATTGGGGTTTTTCACCTTTAGGGTTTTCCCCATGTAAACTCGGTGTCTCTTCTGTGCTTGCATTATTGTGTCCATGAATGATATGCTGTAGATTTGCTGTAAATGTTGTTCTCTCAGTTAAAATCCTAGATCAGATTGAAGTAAATTCTAAAAATTTAACATGGTATCAGAGCTAGCCTAAAAGAAGGCATGATATTGCATGTATGACACTTGTTGCACTTACGATGCTAGAGCTTGATATAGAAAAAACCAATCATCGTAGAACTTTCGCTATAAATCCGTTTTGGCGAAGTTTTTGGATCTAAAACCTTTACAGGTCGAAGATTAAATCCCTATGTACCTTGTATCCAAAGGGAAACCTCTAATTCGTTGTACTTTGTGAGTTATGATATGTACAATATAGGGTTTCTGCCTCTTCTAGATCTGAGTCAAAATCAGGTGACCTTGGGAAAAAGGTCATAACTTGGGCTAGGAAGCTCCAAATGAAATTTCGTAAAAAGTGACAGGTAGTACACAGACTGTACTATCTAAGGAAAAGTTTTCAAAGGCCTAAGTTGAAACAGTGACACGTGGCATGCCGTACAAGTTCGCTCTCCTGTATTATCCCATAAATAGGTCACGTTGCGACACTTGGCATGACTCTCTCTCAGAGAATCCAATTGAGGTCAAACCTGTCGGAATGGAAAGATAACAGGTCGAGATATCTCAGGAAGTCTTTTCATACCCTATGGATCGAAAAGTTCATAGTTACACCAGAAATAATCAGGTACATATTTATGTCAAAACATAATTATTTTTGAGTACCTTCATTCATGGGTTTCGGAATTTAGGGCTTCGGAGAAAGTTGGAATTTTTGTAATCGGAGACCACGGATGGATGCTACTCATCAAAATCGAAATTTAGAGATCAAGATCATAATTTTTGGTTGGGAAGAAGGCCCGGCTTGATCAGACCCTAGTTCGGGACTTTGATTAGAAAAATGGAAAATTAGGGCTTCTGCAAAAATGGGAATTTCTGAAATCTATGACCATGGCTGGAAGCTCCTCATAAAAATAGAAGCTTAGAGCTTTGGATCAGACCTTTTGATTGGGAATAAGAGTGGGCTTCATCAAACCCTAGTTTGAGGTCATGTCTAGTGAATCCGAAAGTTTCAAAGGCACAATTAAGGAGTGAAACTTTGCAGTTTTCAAATTCTGAATATACCAGCTTGATCAGCTCATCAAGGTGCATATTTCTATCCTTTTGGAAGTTTTAAATTCAAAGTTTGAATTTTTGGGGTTTCTCTGACAAACCCTATTACAGCTCAAGATCCAGTCCCTACAAATTAAGTGGATTGGGTTAATCCTAGAAGAGGATGGATTGGTCACCTGCATAAGTGAAGAAGTTCCTGTTTTAGAGGGAGATGAGGCTAAGGCCTTCCATAAGAAGATTACAAGCAATATTGATAGGTATGGCTTACAGGTATGTTTCGAATTCTGTTCATGATTAAGTTTATGAAATGTTTGTCTTCATATCATTACAGTACAATCTTGATTAATTACTAGACTTGTCGTATTACCTTATAGAAGATATTCATTGATTAAGGTTTTGACACTTATGATTGTACTAATGCATTGTGATGTTGTATGAGGTTTATGTTGTTTTCTAACACGAAAGGTACACCAAGAAAGTCAAATCATGCTCTACTTCAAGAACATATGCTCATCGTGACATGAAGACAAAGATTCATCCATTGTCATGGATCACATAGAAGATCTACTTTCGAGGTATGTATAACTTGGTCATACAATGGTTAACTTATGAGACATGCAGGTTACTAGCACAAGTCACTGAAGAGAACCAGAAGACATTATGCGGGTATGTTAGACATAACTATCTAGCATGCTAATCCAGGTATGTTTTTCCTATATCAAGCTAGAATCCTACCTTGTGTTAGGATCTTATACTGTTGTGTTGTTGATAATGATTATTCATGAAGTCATAGGTTTGAATAATCATGGTTGTATGCATATTATGTTTCTTACCATAATTGATGATATGACTAACCAGAAGAATCATGAAGGTATAGGTTTGAATAATCACAGGTTTTATGCATATTATATCTCTTATCTTGATTGATGATTCAACTAACCAGAAGAGTCCTATGATCAAATAAGAAAATGTATGAGTAAAAGAAGACTTCCCTGAAACCTTGAATACTAATGTTTATTATCTATGAATGATCATGAATATACATGTTTAATATTATTGTGTTTTGATAGTATTAAGATTATACTAATAAATGTGTGATTATGTATGAGACCTCAAGGATAACACAATGATGATATTAATAAGCATGCATAGTGATTAAGGATGGATGTAAGTTCAAGGACAGGTAATCCAGGAAGCAAAGATCAAGAGGGAGCACACTCTAGTTGTTCCTGCAAAAAAGCAAAGGAGCACACTTCAGTAATTTCTACAAGGATGTAGATATTCAGAGGGATTTGACCACTTCTCACAATCCACATAAGAATGGAGTTGCAGAAAAGAAGCAAAGACTGAGAGGGAGTCAACCCAACAAACACACAAAGATAAGTATTTGAATTGTCATTACTTGCATATTTTATTGTTTAAATAATATTGTTCAATAATGTATATAATGATGTTCCTAGAATTAGGTTGTGTGTTATGCATATTAGAATAGTTGCATTGATGAACAGTATACTACTAATATGCATGGGTAAGTGGCCTATGGCACTGTACAACATTCTATTTCTACTTATCTAGAATGAAACCTCTTTGCTGACATGTTGGGAGTTGTGCACACTCTCAACAATGTTCTGGTAGAGATTGGAAGGCATCTAGAAAGTTACGGAATATGGATAAATGTTGTATTGAAGCATTGGCTAAGATAATTGCATGACTATATGACATATTTCTTTATGTGTAAGAATTTGTTCCAAAAAACTATGAGATGTTTTCTAATCATGCAATTTAACTTGTTGTGTAGGAAAGATCATATGCCATCACCTACAAAAGAAGAACTACAACATTTGTTCAGCAACAAAATTATCTATTGAAGATATTGAATTTCCCAGGATACAGGAAGAATGCCATGATCCATCGATCATGAAGAACGATGTTTGGGATGCGGTCCCAAGAGCTGAAGGGAAGTCTATTGTGACTTCCAAATGGAACTATCAGATCAAGCATGTTGCTGATGGCAGCATTGAGAAATATAAAAGTGATGAAATAGAAGATGCACCAGATGGATTTCAAGATAGCATGGTGTAGTCATATATGTGTGCAGAACTTGGTATGGTAGGATAGACAGCTTTCTATCCAGTTTGGGATTTACCAAGAATAAAGTGGATTCCAACCTTTTCTACAAGGTTGAGGAAGGCAATCCAATGATACTACTTTTGTATGCGGATAACCTGTTTGTTACAGGTGAAGATAGATTGATTGCTGACATGCATCAAAAGCTTGTTGCCGAGTTCGAGATGAAGAACTTGGGGAAGATGCACTATTTGTTTTTGGCATGGAGGTGTGGTAGAGTGCAGATGGAATCTTCCTTGGACAAGGGAAGTATGCAGTAGAGATCCTGAAGAGGTTCGGGATGATGTATTGCAAGGCCATGGCCACACCTATGACATCGAATCTGAAGATTCTTTGTGATAATTCATTTGAGCCGGTTGATGTCTCTATGCATCGTCAGATGATTGGGTCCTTGATGTACCTGACGAACACGAGACCAGATATTTGCTTTGCAGTGAACACATTGAGCCAGTTCCTGACGGATCCGAGGAGTGTTCACCTGGTTGCTGTAAAGCATGTTCTGAGGTACCTGAAGGGTACAGTGGATTATGGGCTCAAGTATGAAGCGAATCAAAAGTTTAACCTGCAGGGTTATGTTGATTCAGATTGGGCAGGCAGTGCTACAGATAGGAAGAGCACATATGGGTGCTGCTTTAGTATGGGATCAGGTGTGATCTCTTGGTTCAGCAGGAAGCAGTCCTGCGTAGCACTGAGTACGGCTGAGGCAGAGTATGTTGTAGCCTGTTCAGCTAGTTGTGAGGCAGTATGGCTACGGAAGCTACTGTCTGAGTTATTTGATCTCCCGTTGGATGCTACTGGTATCTTCTGTGATAACCATAGTTGTGTGAAGCTATCCGAGAACCCAGTGTTTCATGATAGGTCGAAACACATAGAGATCAAATATCACTATATCAGGGATATGGTGCAGAGAGGAGCTGTGAAACTCCTATACATTGCGATGGACGAGCAGATTGCAGATGTGCTGACGAAGCCACTAGCCAGGGTGAAGTTCGAGTACTTCAGGGAGAGGCTTGGTGTTCTTCAGATTGATGACACTTTGAGGAAGAAGTGATGGACACATTTTCCAAAGCCATTCCAAGCATGTTGGAAGGAGAATTCTTCACATGGCTGTGGATGTAAGTGCTGGATGATGAGCATTAGGATGATGTTCTAGTTTCTGCTCTGTATGATCAGTTGGATCATTTATATGTATGTGTGCATCATGTGGGATGCTGGATATGATCAGTTGGATCATTTATATGTATATGTATGTGTGCGTCATGTTGGATGCTGGATATGATCAGTTGGATCATTATATCTATGTACACATCATGTTGGATGCTGGATATGATCGGTTGGATCATTTGTATGTATTGTGTATATGCATCATGTTGGATGCTTGGACCATGTATCTGTATATGTATCAGGTGGATACATTGTATGATCAGGTGGATCATGTATGGTGATATGTATCATGTATTTATATTTGTATCAGGTCGATACACTGTATGATCAGGTGGATCATGTATGATGATATGTATTAGGTAGATACTTGGTATGCATCAGGTAGATGCATTGTATGATCAGGATGATCATGGATGACGAGCTTCAGGATGTTGCTCCATATGACATGCAGCAGGATGTTGCAGTGATGATGATCAGGAACAGGTTGATACTTTGTGGCCGTGGAACAGGTTGTGCAGATAAGCATGTAATTTGTGTCCTAAGAGATTTGCAGATAGTCTTTCGAGGTTTTGCCTATGGCATGTAATTTGTACCCTGGGATATCTGGCAAATGCTCTTTCGAGGTTTTGCTTGGGAGGACATATAATTTGTGCCCTAGGAGATCTGCAGATAGTCTTTCAAGGTTTTGCTTATGGCATGTAATTTGTGCCCTGGGATATCTGGCAGATGCTCTTTCGAGGTTTTGTCCTATGGCATGTAATTTGTGCCCTGGGAGATCCGATAGGTTGAGCCGTGTGTTCGTAATCAGTCCTGGGATGCTCTTTTGAGGTTTTGCCATGACCACATGTAATTTGTGCCCTGGGAGATCCGATAGGTTGAGCCTTGTGCTCGTAATCAGTCCTGGGATGCTCTTTCGAGGTTTTGTGGTGACCACATGTAATTTGTGCCCTAGGAGATCCAATAGGTTGAGCCTTGTGCTTGTAATTAGTCCTGGGATTCTCTTTTGAGGTTTTGTGGTGGGGTCACATGTAATAAGTCCTAGAGACCTGTACAAGATGAAAAAGGTATCAGATGCTCTTTAGGGTTCTTGCTAGTCAAGAGACTCTTTTAAGGTTTTGTGACGCACGTAATAAGTCCTGAGATTTCCACAGTATGGCTAGTGATGAAGAAGACCTGCAGGTGGTGTGCCTACATCTAGTATGAAAAAGGAATGGCTTTGTATAACTTCCTATGACGAGTAGATTCAAAGATTGATTGAGATAGCAGCAACAGTGACGATGATGATGACTCGATGATGATTATCCAGTGACGATGATCCAGAGAAGATGACTTGTGCTAGAAGACCTGTGTCGAGAAATACCTTCCTAGTTAAGAGGGAGTGTTGATGCATATGTAACTTCAAAATGTATTTCACGTATATGTATATTGTATTCCTATAGAGATGTTATTATTCCTCTATACGGAAGTGGTTGTATTCCTATAGAGATGTTATTATTCCTCTATACGGAAGTGTCGTCATTTATATTGTAAGTGTCGTAACTTATACTTGATGGGTTATTAGACCACCTTGTTGGGGTCGGCCCTGTATAAGTCATGTGGGTCAAAGAGTTATTAGACCACCCTATTGGGGGTCGGCCATGTGGTTCAAAGGGTTATTAGACCACCCTAGTGGGGGTCGGCCCAGTCAGCATTATGTTAAGTGGTTAAGTTGAGGCCGACCTAGTTGAGTAAAGGTCAAGTCAAGTTAGTGTATAAATAGAGAGTGTGTCTCTCTCATTTTACACATTCTATTCTCTCACTCACACTGTGGAGAGTGGCGCACTTGTGGAGGAGGAGGCTCTGCTGCTAGGAGAAGACTATCTCTTGTATTCTAGTTGTATCATTGCTCTATCTATCTCTGAGGAAGTTATTGGGGTTTTTCAGCTTTATGGTTTTCCCCAAGTAAACTCGGTGTCTCTTCTGTGCTTGCATTATTGTGTCCATGAATGATATGCTGTAGATTTGCTGTACATGTTGTTCTCTTAGTTAAGATCCTAGATCAGATTGAAGTAAATTCTGAAAATTTAACAAATGGTTGACTATGGTTCACCATGTTTGTTCATGATTGATCGTGGTTGTTGAATTTGCTTCACCAAGCTTGATTATGGTTGACCATTTTTGTTCATGATTGACTAAGGTTGACCATTGTTGACTATGGTTGACTTTGGTTGACCATGCTTGACTATGGGTTACCAAGTGTTAACACCAAAACTGACCCCCAAGGCTGAAAGAGGGTAATCTCGGGTAACCACTAACCAATCTTTGGTTTATGCTTTTAATGAAATGTAGACAGAGAGGGCTCTCTCTATAAACTCATAGAATACTAGAAATCTTCAAAGGTGTCAATCAGCGAAAACATACACCAGCATTCAACACTAAAGATATTCAATTACGATAATGCACAGAAGATCATATTTCTGTTTATGGAACAAAGAAACAATTTAAGAGCTATTTGGTTGAAAACGCATGAATTTCATTTGGGGTGATAGAGTCACATTTAACTGGTTTTGCAAACATTATTCACAAAATATTTAGCGAACGCATTCACAAGGGCAAGGTAGCAAGCAGCTAGTAGTCGAAGAGCTTTAATTTGTAGAACAAAAGAGAGAAGAAACAGTCCATCAATGTAAGGCATCTAAGAAGGATGAATCCTACATCAACTTTAGCAGAATATATTTGGTGAAACACTTGGAATAAGCTAAGCAGAGCATAATCTCTATGAATTCTACTTAACTGTTACTTTGATCCAAGCATGAAGGAAATATCACAAAATGGAATAACAAAATATAGAAACACATTTTCACATGAGAAAAAGAATGGTACAGACTACCAGACCGATTACATAGGAATCCTTGTCAAAAAACCCAGGCATCAAGCTCTGCAAATTCTATTAAACAGCTCCAAGAAAATGTATTACAAACTGATCATCAAAATACAAATACTTCTTCAAAGGAATTTTCAACCCTTGTGTCTCTGATTACAACTGTATATATAGGTGGCCTTGAGCTCTAGACTCAGCTCCTTCTGAACAGAAATTAGTTACAACCAATTTGAAGCCTATCTAATAGGCAAAATAAACATCGTTTGTTGTTGCTATCCTTAAACAGATATCTACGGGACAGATTTTAACTGCCATTTCTTCTCTACATAGTCCAACTATTTTAAACAAAAGTACAAAAATACAAAAAATGTAGCTGCTACCAGCTGGATTGCTTTCATTCTGGTCGAATGACTTCATTGATTATCCTTTGAACTCTTCATGCTGAACAAAAACATCTAAGGCTAGAACTGCTGCTTAGTAGGCATGGTTTCTAACTTATACTAGCTCGATGTAGAAATGAAAATTTATATAATAGATCAGACTGAACTGATCCTGCCGATGTCATACACCACTGAGCCATACTGCTCCTCAAAATAGGTTATGGACCGCCTTAATCTTCCAAAATTGGACATACAGAATATACCCACTTAGCCAATAGACAGACTTGTCGGGTGATAGCCAATAGATAGACTGCCACCTTAGTTTTGGGTTTTCACTGGACCATACCAATCAAGAAAATCACCCATGTCGAAAGAATCTTCTACTTGTGTTCTTTTCGATAGAGGAGTAGAGGGTGCCCCTTCCGTAGGGAGAATTAGATCCTTGATAATTTCCTCCTCCTGGATGATTCCCTGCTCATCTTCTTCATAGGTTTCTTCCCTCTTTCTCTGCTGCTGCAAACTTCGATCTGTCTGTCCTTCCTGGGGCTCTTCTGACTTGCAGAAGGAACCATCTTCCACATGATCGCGAACTATGGGAGGTAGATAAATGTGTTCTTCCTCCATATCAGACAACACCTGCTCTGGCATAATTATTACTTCTGCTCCCAGCTCTCTCTCCATGCTCTGATACAAACTGCGAACAATACCAGGATAGAGGAATTCACCACCTTCCAGACGTGAGTTGTGAGCCTAGGAGATCAGGTTTATAACAACTCACAACGATGGTGCTCCCATGTGAATCATTAGACTATGATTTTCTGGCTGGACCTTCCAAATGATTTGGCATGATGACTGAGGTTTGAAATGACATCAGACACATTTGGTCGTACGTTTTGGGCCATACAGAAAGGACACCTAACTGCAATGAGGTGGCTCAACCCATGCGGTAATCATTGGTCTTCAACGAATATGTCTTTCTCCTGTGAGAACTCGAGCTTGGATCAGGACCGTAGGTTGTAGCCTCCATAGTTTTCCATTTTATGGACATACTTGCTCCAATCGGCAGCTTGACTTTTCAAAGCATTCCTAGCTGTTGGTCCCATCTTTGCTCCAATCCTGGTCCTCGGATGGTGCATCCTTTACTTGTCACGGTGATTTGAGGCAAGGTTAACCTACCCATGAATACAATCGATGCAGTTATTTTAGACTGTTGATTTGCCTCCGGTAGATCTGCACCATTGATAGTTGCGCAATAGATAACTCGACCGTGGCAGTTTGAAACATAACATGCTTAGCGCTTGTTGGATCAACGCGGGCACTATGTGCCGTAGATTTTTCTATATGCCAATGTCAGCCATCGATTGACTTCCTCGCTTGCTCGCCGATTACCACCCGCTCATTATGCTATTATTTCCGGCGTGTTTAGAATATTTCTTTCCACCCACGCCAAAAGTTGCCATAGCATTCAGCACAATTTGAGTGCTAACACCAAGGTTGTTCATGGTCAAGTGTGGTTGTTTATGGTTGACCATGGTTGACCATGGTTGACTATGGTTGACCATGGTCATTGATCGACCATGGTTGACTATGGTTGAACTTAGTCGATGGATCATGGTTATTTGTGGTTGAACCTAGTTGATTGATGATGGTTATTCATGGTTGACGATGGTTGTTCGGTTTTAAGTATGGTTGACCATGGTTTATAATGGTTGACTATCATCGATCATGGTTTATGTAATGTCCCTCAAAATACTCCCTAAAAACAATTTATAAGGGCCTCTGAATTGTCGTAAAGACGCATGTTATTGAAAATTAACTTTAACACTAATAAGTACTCGATATTTCCCTTATGCTTACATCAATTAACTTCAGCACTGAGTAATTATTGGTAGTTTTACTTGTTTTCATTCCGAGTGTTTGATTTGTTCTTTCACCATCGTCTTTACATAGACTTTTATCTTTTATTTCCATGAGTGGCATGTATGTATAAAACTAGATCTTTTGACATAATGATACTCATGGGATATTTGCACTATAGATGATCATATGTTTTTCATGAACTTGTCGTCTTCATGGTTTACGTTGTAATTTTTTTATTGATAATCAACTTCTCTATTGGTGAACTTTTGGTCCATAGTTTTCCTGAGTTCTTACTTAGCTTCCCAAGCCAACATCATTATTTACTATCATTTTATTGTAGGTATCATAGGATCTATGATATCATTTCAAGCATAAGTCCTATACTATAAACTACCGTACTCCTTTCTATAGTATCATATTATAACAAAATTTTATACTATATAAAATATGTAACCAATGCTTATGAAAAGACCAAGATTTAACGCCGGTCATGCTTAGTTTCATTCCTAGAGAAATATGTTACAACCCTTTGCATATATAATTGATACTTTATATGAGATCATGTTATGCAATGTATATGACTTAGTGGTGGTTGGTATTAATTTAATGCATCCCATGTGATGCATAGGCATTGAGGTGAATCACAGTATTCAGCACTAGAAAAGCATTAACACTTTGTACTTTGAGGTTAGTTTTCACATTGTTTTGTTTTAGGAAGGTTCATCTGAAAACAACACTTTTTTGTGGGAGAGGGAAGCCGAGAGGTTCCTCTCTTCTACGTTTTCTTGAAACACTCTACATACAACAAGAGCTGCGTTCTTGGTTGTTGGTTCGTCTTCATGGGTTTCATAAAATGCAGCTTCGTGGACTCTTAAATCTAGCAGTGAAACTCATGCCACTCTCAGGTATTGTTTTCTTATTACTTTGTTTCTATTCTTATAACATCATCTGCATTTTTATAATGTGTACTAACTATTTTGTTTTGTGGGTTTATGAACGCAAGACTTGGTGTGGATATTTCCAACGTTTATACTCGGTTGTGGCTTATTTATCTCGCGTAAGCTCATGGATCCCTAATGGAACAATTACCACATGTGGAGAAAAGACTTCAAAAATATCTTTGTTCTTGTTGATAAGAGGGGTTGGCTGTCATTTGTTGGTTTATTTTTCTGTCTTCCCATACTGGGTATGTCTACACTTTCAAGGAAAAACAAGGGTTTAAGTGGGTTATGGTTTTACTCCATGATAGCAGGGTTTATCTTGTTCTTGTTTGATGAAGATATGACCGGTTTTTATAGTCTCATGTGATTCTCCTCTAAGCCTTCAAGGCATGTATATGACAACTCTGTTTTTGGAACTATGCATTTATGTTATTTCTTATGAGAGGAAACACTTATGGTTTATTCCTATAGATTGGTATGGATGGGATTTTGTGTTGAACTTTTACTTGGTTGGAAAACCCTATGTAAATCAAAATTCCTTTACATGAATATAATTGTGGTTTTTCCCAGGGGGTGTTTAAACTCTGTTTTATGGAATGGTTGTGTATTTAAATGCATACTCAATTTTAGGAGATGATGAATGTGTAATACTATATATAAGATTTAATCATGTGTGTGCATTTGTATGATTAACCTGTAATATCCCTCTCTATATCCCTATCAAATTTATAAAGAAAGATATATATATATATATAAGTAGTGTTAGGAAGTGTTACCTTCTTTGTAATGGATGAATTAGAAATTCATAAGCCGGTAATCATGTTATATCCATAAAGAAAATAAGTTATTAATAGAGTAAAGATACAGTCAAATGAGAAGAAAGTTTATATGACAATTCATATGAGATTATACCTGTTTATTAGTGTCGAATAGAAGCATATGGGAACTCCTTGTTACTAGTTAACTTCCTACCGTGTAAAAAGGAGAACTTAGTGCTCAGTTGTTTTACCTTGAGTGATTGAAGGAGACTGCCTCCTTAGTGGAGCGCCTTCACCAAACTGTCGCCACCTGTCCCCAGCCTAAGTGTTCAATATTTCAGCTGGTGGAAGACCTTCTTTGCATGAAGAAACGTGGAGATTCGCCATTCTGGTAAAAAGATACGATTGAAGCCTTTTGATGGGGGTATTTTCGGGGAGATCGGGGGAAATGACTGGATTGCGACTGAGTGTTTATGCTTAGATTATTTTTCTGCTGGAAAGGCATATGGCACTCTGGATCGTTCATTTAGTTCATCCTTCTATTTGCAAATGGAGATGAACATTCTATATCTCTTGCGTGGATCGGGATTTAGGTCAAGGAGTGTTTATTTTCTTACGAGGATGATGGCAATGGCGAAGGCTCTCGGTTCTTCTGCCATATTTATTATTGTTCCGTTAAGTCTGTTATTCCAGCACCACATTATATTACCAATAGGGTATGCAACTAGGGATTTTTTCCTGAGAGGACTAGCCGTGAGGATTGTCCGGGGAGGAATACGCAGGACAAAAATCTTGCAACGGGGTGGATGAAGGACACAACAAACACTGTGTTCAGAATCGTTGAGGTAGCGTTTTTTATTCATGCAGATCGAGGTAAGTATTATCCTATATTGGTTGTTGAATATTTTATAGGATATCTACAGAGTATGATCGTGAACTCTCTGAATTCCAATAATTAAGATCCGGTTAGCTTATTATGCTACCGATTGAGAAGAGGTTGAAATCTAGATCTTGGTTTCCGTGCTATTCCTTTAAAATAATATGATTTGTCATGATCCCTCTTGGGATCTTTGTTCCACATTCACGCTGCTCTGCGTTAACTTCCAGAAGCATGCAATATCCTTTCTGTTTGAAAGATTTGTTATGGCAAGGGACGGCCGTAGATGCCCGATCCCATTAGTTTAAACCTTCTATACTGCAAATGCTGTGTGTTATAGTTGATGAGCAGTGGTAGTAACTGAGCAGTGGTAGTAACGTTTGTATGCTGGCCTTCGTTGGCCTCCAAGGGACTAGTTTTAGTTATTTGTTGTTTATAAAATTCCTTAGAACTAGATGGTTGAGAAGACTGACTTCATTAGTATCGTTACTCTGTTTAAGAGGAACGCTAATCTCTTGCGATAGCTAAGGAAGAAGGAAACCACTGCGTCGTTAAAGAGCATGGGCTGGAGGTCGATCCCATTATGGATAAAACCCTGTTGGATTGTTGCCGGAGGGTTTACTTGTTATTCACCTTTGCTGTAGCAGAATCTTGCTTACCACGGAACTGATAATTTTACCCTGTCTGGATGAATTGTTATCTCAGTAAATCATCCCTCTATTTGTGATGACCATACCTCTGCGATCTGAGAATGAAGATCCTGATATTGGATCTGCGATGAGGATGGTGATGTGATGATTATACCTCTGCGATCTGAGATTGAAGATCCTGATATTGGATCTGCGATGAGGACGGGGATGTGATGATTATGCCTCTGCGTAATTACTGGTTTTGTTATTTAAAGATATTATTTAACATATATAAAGGATTTCGGTGTCGTTGTTGGTCATAGTAAATGAATGTTGTTGGAATGAAGTTTCCATCGGAGTATCGTTCGGTAACATTTATGCTATGTTTCCTCTGCATCAAATGCGCCTGGAAAGATGAGGTAAACTCAAGTCCATGGTAAGTACCCGCTACATTAAATTGTTCAATCATAGAGTTGTAGGTTTCGGTTTACTATATTGCCGTTGTGATACTATCTTAGCCTAGATCAAATTCACTCTGCAATGCAGATGGATCGAGTTCAATAAATCTATGTGTTGTAGTTTTATAATGTTTCGATCCCCATTCTGGGTTTTTGTTCCTATTCTTAATGCTGTCCCTCGCTAGCCCCCAGAGTTGTATCTCTGTTGGAATCGCTCCCAACACTTGGTGGATGGCTTTACATTTCAGGAAAGGAGATGGGCGCTCTCTCTGAGAGGATCGACCCACACCTAAAGCTTGCAATGTGTTTTGCTAGCTCTGTAGAATCACGACCCAAGGACTCTGTTTATGGGTTTCTATGTTTACTTTTTGAAATCCTTGAATGACCAGCGTGATGCCAGTCTAGTGAAGATCTCTGTGGAAAAAGACATCGAACTTTGTTTTAGTTGTATCGTTTTATCGCTTAGAAGTTAAGCTCCCATTTTAAACTTTTATCATGTAACAGGATATATATATATATGGTATGTTTGAATACCTTTTCCTGAGTTGTTATTTCTGCATGTTTTAGAGTAGTACCAGCTTGGAATTGTCATCTGTGTAAACGAAATGTAGAAGTATTGAATAAATACTCCTGCTTTAAAACTGATCTCTGTGTAGAGACAACCCGAGCATAACTAAACGTGTTACATGCGAGATATCCATGTAAGGCCTAACACCTCTGTCCTTCAAGTAATTTCTGTCCGATTCTCATTCGGTGACTCGTTTATCATAGTATTTTTTCCCTCAGGAACTGTATTAGTATTTTGCTATTGATTAATTTTATTTGTAGGAAGCTTATACTGCCTTCTGTTCGTTGTATTGGGGATTTAGCTTTACTTCTCTTTTATCTCAGGAAGATATGCTTGTTCTCAGTTATAGTATTGATGGAGATCTTGGCCGGAGTTTTGTTGAATTTTATATTTTTCCATTGTAGGATATTTATTCACTTCCATCAATTTATTGGCTCTCTATAATCTTGATTGCTTCCATAAACTTGTTGGGTCGTTGTATTTTGAGAATGCGATATGAATATGCTCTTAGAGTTGAATATGAGATGGAGTTGTTTATTTACATCGTTAACCATGTTAATATGCTTGCGTGATATAAAATCGTGAACTTAGTTGTTCAGAAATCTATGTGAAGGCTCAATAGCCAGAAAGGAAATCATAATTTCTGCTTATATATTGTGTTGGCCGAGAACGTTTGAACTCTCTGCATGATGGGAGTGTTGTATTTGTTGGTGGTTAGCATGAATTCCCATAAAACTCAGTTTCAGTCTGCTGAGAAATCAGGGGTTGCTGGAATCGTATTTCTTGTCTAAGCTTACTGACACCCTGCTGCGATAAATAGAAAAGAGGAGACGTGTTCCGGAAAGGCTTGAGGAAAGTCTGAATTGTGTAATGCAATGATGACATTTCTATTGTAAAACTCTTCCATAAATAATAAAAGATGCACACACCTTTTGTGGACTAGCTCGTGTACGGGTGAACCACGTTATCTTGGTCTCGCTATTTCCATGGCTTTTATATGCGTATGATCCTTTTTGACGGTTGCATGATCTTCTTATCAAAGGTTGTAACTTATAATTAATGAATATAACACATTGGTCAAGTGCATCTTGACCAGGGGTAATTCATGTTAATGTGTTGCAATGATATTTCATGTTGATGTGATGTGACGATCACATTGTTATGGACAATTCTGGATGCAGTTAACCTTTACACGTTAAGAACTTCATGAGTATGTTTCAAGTTAAAAGATGATGCGTGATTAGTATTTCAATTGAACTAATCTCCAATTATTAGGGAATGTGTTCAGTATCTTGGTCCTTACAGGAATGAAGTGTTCTCTTTAGTTTCATTATTGTTATGCAAGCAACTAAAAAATCCCTAATTTGCTAACTCATTTTATATGGAGATGTTACATATTGTATCAGAGCACAGGTTGCAAACACTCGGGCTTATTTGGGCTCAATCGGAAAAAACATACAGGAGTTTGTCGAACTGGCGACACAAGACGCAATAGAAAATTTCATTTCAACTGATCGACAACAGGTAGCTTACAAGTCGTCATTGAATTGCAAGTAAGTATGTTCATTTGGTGAAAGCATTATAATGGCGCAACATTGTTTGTAGGTAAGGATAGTATATGTTTCATTATGGAGATGAATGATCTGTTATCGGAAAATATTAGCTGATGATTATATCCTCCTATCTTACAATTAGATTCATTGGACGACGAGAAAATAGTCTTTACAATGATAACGGTTATGGTTTGGTGGAATGAGTCTTCGTATATTGAAATTCATCCTAGTTGTGAATGTGCCAAACTGAGGAACTCCCCTAAATCTGTTGATTTGATAATTCGTCTTAAATACTTATTACCTTCTCTACCTTTATTGTTATTCTTAGGAGTGGATACCTTTCAATTTCAGTAAAACGCGTCATATGGGAGGATAGGGTTGACACATTTTGTTGACTGTTTCTGACTAATCGAATTCTATTGATCCATTCGTCAGGATTTCCGAATATGAGAATCAGATAGATAAAATAAGCAACTCATATCTGTTAAGTCTTTTTAAAAGTAATTATTTGTGCTAATATTTGACTAAAGAAGACGGTCTAATGTTTTGATTAGGTTAGGAACTGTCAAGTTCCTTTCATATATAAAGCCACTTTGAATGATAAATTTATGGTGATTTGTTGTCACATACAAATATATGTGGTGTCAAAATGATTAATTTGGTTAAGAGACAAAATTATAGTTAATCATGTTGTTCACATAACGAATGCATAGATGTAATTTATGGTGAATATGTGTTGTTGTATGAATAAAAGTATTGGAAAACTAGAATCGCCACGGAATGGTAATACATGACACTTTAATTTTCTGATGTCTTTATAAATGACTATTTTATATCCACTTTAGGAGTTAAGGAAAACCTTTATTATCATGGAATTTGCATGATAGATCAGAAGTAATATCTAACAGTAATTGATGTGTAAGCTTTTATGAAACAAGTCAAGGGGATGATTGACATAGGTTTCATGCATGATTGCTCTTATGATTTAATGTTGTGGTCGAGCGGAATGTTATATTCCCACACATCACTACAACAGTCAAGAGGTAGAAATGGGATATATAAATTCATGTGATATTTAGTGTAATACTAACATGTGATGATACAGGTAAACTGGTACCTTGACATATGAGGATCTTATAATGAGAAGATATGCGGTCACCTTACAAAGGTATATGGTTATAAGGTATGCAAGTATGTTTTAGAAATTGGTTATTTCTATGTGATGTTGGTATATACAAAAGAAGTTGTATAACTAAAATAGGAAGGGTGTTTGAAATGGTGAAGGATAACCTTCGAGGTTAAGAAATCATAATGTCCACGGGTCATCACAGGAAGAATATTATTTCATGTTCAATGAATTATGTAATCATATTAAGTAAGTTAGTTATGCTTGGAAGGAGAAAACGTTTACTTCAGATGATCAAGTATGGATATTGTAGTATGAAGAATGAATGATTTTCTTATTTACAAATATTTGATTTTGTTATATAAAGCGTTACTAACAATTGAATTTGGCAGATGGTCAAAGCTCGGTGGAACTTGTTGAAAGACAAAGGCTTAATATATTATGCATGGTACAATAGAGGGGTGAGGATGAAAGATCCACACTGCAACTTTTTAATTATTGTTAATAAAGAACTAGACCAAATGGGTCAGAGAAATTGTAGGGTTATAAAATGTAATATGCCGAAATAATTGATGAATTTGAATGAGAATTTTCCTGGACTCAAGCGAGGAGGCTTGAGGGGAATAAATTCCGGGACTCAAGAAAGAAGGCTTGAGGGGAATTATGCAAAAGTGCGTTAAGGGAACTGAACCACTCCCTAGAGATCAGGGAGTTGACAGTCGCCAGGATTCTCGAAGGAATCGGCGAGCTGTAAAGACCTAGGCAAACTATAAGAGAATGCATATGCGGGAGGCAGGACGCTGCTTAGTATGCATGAGAGAAAGTATTGCTGCGTGAGCACTATGGTGTTAGGCAAGAAATATGTAAAATAATTGCTGTGTGAGCACTGAGGTGTTAGGCAAGAATTTCGAAAGGATTGTTGTGTGAGCACTCGGGTGTTAGACAAAAATTTTCTGGACCAAGTGAATGGTTTGTTGTGATTAAGTTCATAGTCTACATTGCTGGACCACTTGAATTATGTGTACTTATGATAATAAAAGCACAAACAATGATTAAAATATATTCCATAGACTGCAAAGGTTATGTTACAATAAATGACTCAGTGTTTATGAATATGAGTTTGATTATGAAGTTGATGATAGGTTTTACAGTTTCTTTGAATTCCAGTTTTTAAATTAAAAAAAAAAATATGCAGGGTGATTGATAGTGACTTGCGAGAAATTCATGGAAAACCAAAGAAGGTAAGAATAGAAATGATGAAGCAAGCAGAAAGGTGACTCAAGAAGAGAGGACGAACTTCTAGAATATAGCAACACCGAGGACGGTGTTATCTTTAAGGGGAGAAGGATGTAATATCCCTCTCTATATCCCTATCAAATTTATAAAGAAAGATATATATATATATATATATAAGTAGTGTTAGGAAGTGTTACCTTCTTTGTAATGGATGAATCAGAAATTCATAAGCCGGTAATCATGTTATATCCATAAAGAAAATAAGTTATTAATAGAGTAAAGATATAGTCAAATGAGAAGAAAGTTTATATGACAATTCATATGAGATTATACCTGTTTATTAGTGTCGAATAGAAGCATATGGGAACTCCTTGTTACTAGTTAACTTCCTACCGTGTAAAAAGGAGAACTTAGTGCTCAGTTGTTTTACCTTGAGTGATTGAAGGAGACTGCCTCCTTAGTGGAGCGCCTTCACCAAACTGTCGCCACCTGTCCCCAGCCTAAGTGTTCAATATTCCAGCTGGTGGAAGACCTTCTTTGCATGAAGAAACGTGGAGATTCGCCATTCTGGTAAAAAGATACGATTGAAGCCTTTTGATGGGGGTATTTTCGGGGAGATCGGGGGAAATGACTGGATTGCGACTGAGTGTTTATGCTTAGATTATTTTTCTACTGGAAAGGCATATGGCACTCTGGATCATTCATTTAGTTCATCCTTCTATTTGCGAATGGAGATGAACATTCTATATCTCTTGCGTGGATCGGGATTTAGGTCAAGGAGTGTTTACTTTCTTACGAGGATGATGGCAATGGCGAAGGCTCTCGGTTCTTCTGCCATATTTATTATTGTTCCGTTAAGTCTGTTATTCCAGTACCACATTATATTACCAATAGGGTATGCAACCAGGGAATTTTTCCTAAGAGGACTAGCCGTGAGGATTGGCCGAGGAGGAATACGCAGGACAACAATCTTGCAACGGGGTGGATGAAGGACACAACAAACACTGTGTTCAGAATCGTTGAGGTAGCGTTTTTTATTCATGCAGATCGAGGTAAGTATTATCCTATATTGGTTGTTGAATATTTTATAGGATATCTACAGAGTATGATCGTGAACTCTCTGAATTCCAATAATTAAGATCCGGTTAGCTTATTATGCTACCGATTGAGAAGAGGTTGAAATCTAGAATTTGGTTTCCGTGCTATTCCTTTAAAATAATATGATTTGTCATGATCCCTCTTGGGATCTTTGTTCCACCTTCACGCTGCTCTGCGTTAACTTCCAGAAGCATGCAATATCCTTTCTGTTTGAAAGATTTGTTATGGCAAGGGACGGCCGTAGATGCCCGATCCCATTAGTTTAAACCTTCTATACTGCAAATGTTGTGTGTTATAGTTGATGAGCAGTGGTAGTAACTGAGCAGTGGTAGTAACGCTTGTATGCTGGTCTTCGTTGGCCTCCAAGGGACTAGTTTTAGTTATTTGTTGTTTATAAAATTCCTTAGAACTAGGATGTTGAGAAGACTGACTTCATTAGTATCGGTACTCTGTTTAAGAGGAATGCTAATCTCTTGCGATAGCTAAGGAAGAAGGAAACCACTGCGTCGTTAAAGAGCATGGGCTGGAGGTCGATCCCATTATGGATAAAACCCTGTTGGATTGTTGCTGGAGGGTTTACTTGTTATTCACCTTTGCTGTAGCAGAATCTTGCTTACCACGGCACTGATAATTTTACCCTGTCTGGATGAATTGTTATCTCAGGAAATCATCCCTCTATTTGTGATGACCATACCTCTGCGATTTGAGAATGAAGATCCTGATATTGGATCTGCTATGAGGATGGTGATGTGATGATTATACCTCTGCGATCTGAGATTGAAGATCCTGATATTGGATTTGCGATGAGGACGGGGATGTGATGATTATGCCTCTGCGTAATTACTGGTTTTGTTATTTAAAGATATTATTTAACATATATAAAGGATTTCGGTGTCGTTGTTGGTCATAGTAAATGAATGTTGTTGGAATGAAGTTTCCATCGGAGTATCGTTCGGTAACATTTATGCTATGTTTCCTCTGCATCAAATGCGCCTAGAAAGATGAGGTAAACTCAAGTCCATGGTAAGTACCCGCTACATTAAATTGTTCAATCATAGAGTTGTAGGTTTCGGTTTACTATATTGCCGTTGTGATACTATCTTAGCCTAGATCAAATTCACTCTGCAATGCAGATGGATCGAGTTCAATAAATCTATGTGTTGTAGTTTTATAATGTTTCGATCCCCATTCTGGGTTTTTGTTCCTATTCTTAATGCTGTCCCTCGCTAGCCCCCAGAGTTGTATCTCTGTTGGAATCGCTCCCAACACTTGGTGTATGGTTTTACATTTCAGGAAAGGAGATGGGCGCTCTCTCTGAGAGGATCGACCCACACCTAAAGCTTGCAATGTGTTTTGCTAGCTCTGTAGAATCACGACCCCAGGACTCTGTTTATGGGTTTCTATGTTTACTTTTTGAAATCCTTGAATGACCAGCGTGATGCCAGTCTAGTGAAGATCTCTGTGGAAAAAGACATTGAACTTTGTTTTAGTTGTATCGTTTTATCGCTTGGAAGTTAAGCTCCCAGTTTAAAGTTTTATCATGTAACCGGATATATATATATGGTATGTTTGAATACCTTTTCCTGAGTTGTTATTTCTGCATGTTTTAGAGTAGTACCAGCTTGGAATTGTCATCCGTGTAAACAAAATGTAGAAGTATTGAATAAATACTCCTGCTTTAAAACTGATCTCTGTGTAGAGACAACCCGAGCATAACTAAACGTGTTACATGCGAGATATCCATGTAAGGCCTAACACCTCTGTCCTTCAAGTAATTTCTGTCCGATTCTCATTCGGTGACTCGTTTATCATAGTATTTTTTCCCTCAGGAACTGTATTAGTATTTTGCTATTGATTAATTTTATTTGTAGGACGCTTATACTGCCTTCTGTTCGTTGTATTGGGGATTTAGCTTTACTTCTCTTTTATCTCAGGAAGATATGCTTGTTCTCAGTTATAGTATTGATGGAGATCTTGGCCGGAGTTTTGTTGAATTTTATATGTTTCCATTGTAGGATATTTATTCACTTCCATCAATTTATTGGCTCTCTATAATCTTGATTGCTTCCATAAACTTGTTGGGTCGTTGTATTTTGAGAATGCGATATGAATATGCTCTTAGAGTTGAATATGAGATGGATCTGTTTCTTTACATCGTTAACCATGTTAATATGCTTGCGTGATATAAAATCGTGAACTTAGTTGTTCAGAAATCTATGTGAAGGCTCAATAGCCGGAAAGGAAATCGTAATTTCTGCTTATATATTGTGTTGGCCGAGAACGTTTGAACTCTCTGCATGATGGGAGTGTTGTATTTGTTGGTGGTTAGCATGAATGCCCATAAAACTCAGTTTCAGTCTGCTGAGAAATCAGGGGTTGCTGGAATCGTATTTCTTGTCTAAGCTTACTGACACCCTGTCGCGATAAATAGAAAAGAGGAGACTTGTTCCGGAAAGGCTTGAGGAAAGTCTGAATTGTGTAATGCAATGATGACATTGCTATTGTAAAACTCTTCCATAAATAATAAAAGATGCACACACCTTTTGTGGACTAGCCCGTGTACGGGTGAACCACGTTATCTTGGTCTCGCTATTTCCATGGCTTTTATATGCGTATGATCCTTTTTTACAGTTGCATGATCTTCTTATCAAAGGTGCTAACTTATAATTGATGAATATAACACATTGGTCAAGTGCATCTTGACCAGGGGTAATTCATGTTAATGTGTTGCAATGATATTTCATGTTGATGTGATGTGACGATCACATTGTTATGGACAATTCCGGATGTAGTTAACCTTTACACGTTAAGAACTTCATGAGTATGTTTCAAGTTAAAAGATGATGCGTGATTAGTATTTCAATTTCACTAATCTCCAATTATTAGGGAATGTGTTCAGTATCTTGGTCCTTACACGAATGAAGTTTTCTCTTTAGTTTCATTATTGTTATGCAAGCAACTAAAAAATCCCTAATTTACTAACTCATTTTATATGGAGATGTTACATAACCTCATTTTGATGACTGTAAGAGTCTTTCGCTATGGGATTCGATCCCATACATTTGTTTTTGTAAATACTATGTGTGTATGCATTTCTATTCTAAAGGTGTTTAAGCACTAGTAGTGAATCCTTAGCTTCATGCACATGTTGTGTGTGAAAAGATACTGACTTAAAGGGATTCAATCCTGGTCATACACTTGTCGTTAAGTGTGAATCTATGTAACATGTGTTTTAACTATTTGTTTATAAAATCCTGACCTTAGTTTACTTAGTCTCATAACATGACTTACTTGTTGCTTGTTATGGTAAGCATGGCTTGCATAATTGAGAATTCCATGAAGTCGTTAGTCACCCAAATCTCAAGCAATGTATATGGAAGAAAATTGATCTCTTGACTAATGGCTTAAATCGTGTTAACTTGGCATGCTTACAAATATCTATATGTATATTATTCTTATAGATTTTAACTTTGAGTAGTGTGCAGTTAAGAAGGTGTGAGCTTGTGTAGTCTTCATGGGTGACGACCCAATACTTGGCATGAAAATTGTTATGTTTTCATGTTTAAGTTTCTCTTAGATATATGTTCGCATATATAGATTTATCATTTGATTTGGTTAACGCATGGATAGTATGGTTTGGTTTGATTTTCTATTTGGTATATATAATATACTATGTTTTGGTGTAGTATTTTTGGTTTATAATAAACTCTGTTTTATGTAATATGTGTTTGTAATATATAAATAACATAGTTCCTAGGATATAATTTCTATTTGCTCATAGTTTATTTAATATATATAATATATATATTTATATTAAATAAGATATCTAGGGTTTAGGGACTTGGTCTAAAGATCCAAATTTGGGATCCTCTCCCTATTTAGGCTAAATGGGTGGTTTCTCTCTAGGATAAAAAGCCTATGAAATTTTAAAAATTACTCTTCTATTATTAGTTGTTCATAATTATAACTTAAAATAAAAGTATAAATAACAATGATGAAGATACTAAGCAAGAATTAATAACCCAAGCGCCATGAACTAAAATAGTTATGTCAATAAATATAATCAAAATTTAAACAATTGTTATAGCCTGTAGAAATATGTCTATTTCGATTTTGGATATGTATAATTAATCAGAATTAATTAAACATAATAGTCCTAACAGTTAGTTTCTCAATCATATTTAGATGAACATAAATAACTCTAGATTCTATATCAAATTGTAAAACATGCGTAGAAAAAACTAATAATCTATTTCTTTAGTTTCATTATGCATGGACAAAATTACCATATTCATACATAGAATTAAACATCACAACATATAGCATTTCTATCAATAGGATACTTTCATCAACAAATTTAGGAATAAGAATAATCGTATCATACATCAAATTTCAAGAAAATAAATCTTTAATTATAATAACAACATAAAAATACTTATCAATCCTTTCCACTTTCTCACTGAATTGGGAACTTACACGTTCCATTGAACCACAGACCTCAAACTGTTCCTGGTTCATTCAATAGGTCACCCCTGATCTAAATCGAGTATGACAAGAAACTAGAAGGCCTAGGGTAATTTGCTATCTTTTGTACTAATCAACATAGTAGTCACAAGGTCCGTTTACCATCCCTTTCTATGAATTTCGTAAAATAAATTCCCCTATGTTCCCACAGTTCCTTTCATGGACACACCAAATATCACAATTTGGTAATATCCATGACTGAACCCCCCAGTGAACATGGAATCACATGCCCCTGGAAAGCACCTCTCTCTTCTACTTATAAGATTTTATAAGGAGAATGCCTCTAGGATTTAGGTTTAAATCACTCAGTTTAGAAATTAGACACACTGACTGTTTTGTTTTTATCTTTAATTAATAATTTAGTTTATTTTTAACTCTCACCATTTATTTTATATTTAATTAAATAACATAGTATTTTTACTCCTCCTAACATCTATTTTATCTTAGTTATCAACTACTCAACCATTCTAATATCTTGCATGCTCGAGCCCTCTTTGAGTGGCACTCCCAAGAAGTTTTAGAAAGAATAAAGTAGATAAGTAATAATTTAGTTGAGTAATTTAACGGATTACTGATTTGTTAACCACCATGAGTTTAAGTGCTACAGATCTTTACTTCTCAACGCTCACTGAATCAATATTTCCCCAAATCTCACTACTCAACACTACTTAATCAATAGTTTTGGTGCTCCAGATCTTATGCTCAACACTAGTTAACTGTCACTACTTCTCGTATTGCCTAAAAGTCAACAAGGAAATATTTGCCTTCCAAATTTCATCTACCCTTGAAGCTCATTACTGTCACTACTTATCATATTGCCTCAAAATCAATAAGGAAATATTTTCCTTCCAAAATTTCATCTACCCTTGGAGCTCTCCAAAAATAATCTGTCATCAAAGCAAATTGTGTCATCAAAATTTCTCATGGCTATCCCAATCTTTCCTTTGCTTACCTTCAACTGCCCTACTAAAAGATGTTGCTCATGGGAACAATCCTCTTTAACAATAACTTTTTATTTTCTTTCTTCTTGTGTGCAGCTAGCATTAGTTTCATAATGAATCTCCAATGGTGAGTGATAGGTTGATTTTTGTACTTCCTCTAAATCTGGTCCAAAAGATGCTTTTGCAACACTATCCTCATTTCAACCCATTCTTTCATCATGCTCCTTAATAGTGATCCCTAATTCACGTACATAGAAACTTGAGTACCCGTCGAGGTTGTAGCCATATTCTGGAAGTATTATGTTCATATCTTCTGATGGTTGAGAATAAAAATAAGATTGCTTGTGGCATAAATCTACAACACTTAATTCATCCTTGGCATTCAAATCAATATTAGAAAAATTTACAATTCCATTATCATCACATGAAATGGATACTATCCCATAGTGATACAAGGGACTGTGACTACTGCGAAAATAATAATTTTTTTTATACCTTTGTATCATGAACTTCCTTTCGAAAAATGGAGTCATCCTCAAAGGATGTCTCATTATGTTCTATGTGATCCTCATGCACAGCTACTACCATTTCACCATTACTGGATGTGTCCATGTTTGCCTCCATACCTTTATTGTCATTCCTTAAGTGAATTGATTCTTTCCCATTCTTTTTGGTTGCATTAGGATCAATCTTCTTGGAGACTCTGCATGAAGATAACACAAAGAATCTCATAATGCTATATTAGGCAAGATCTTCTAGTGAATCTTCACATACTGGTCCCTTTTCTTCTTCTTGCTCTGAGTGGTAGAGCAACTTGGTTCCTCCCTGGATGATTTATTGTTCTTGAGTGAATCGTCATCTGCATTCTTGGGGCAAAATACAAACATGAAATGAAACTAATATTTGAAAGAAATGGCTTTATGTATTTCTTCCCCCAAAGAAAGACACTTTTAGTAGTGGTGGGGCAAGTTTTCAGTTGTTGCTATCCTCCTTTCTAATTCATCATCTATACTAGACTTTGGTGGATTGTGCATCCTGTCATCTATGTACATCATGTCACATAAGGAATCCTCCTCCTCACATGAAATGTGAAACCTTCCATATATGACATCATTCTCAGGGAATGACTCTTCCTCTTCATACCATACAAAATCATCTTCACCTACTAGCACAAGTCTCATGCTGCATAATGTTTTCTACTTCAAACAATGGATATTTTGTTTTATGATTCACAGGTGCAGAGGACCATACTATGATTCCACTATAATGTACCCAAATAGTATTTAGGAGCACCAACTCAAAAATTGACCAACTAGTACTAGAATCCACAGATGTTTCTCTAAACACCACAGGATCTTCACTAATTTTTCAAAGTAGGGCTTCAGGTGTATCTACAGATTCTAGGAAACCAAAATCAAACAATGGAAGGTTACAAAATTTACTTGGTGATTTTCTTAAATGGCTTGCAGAATGAAGAGTGCATCACACCTAGGTAGACTCCTTTCGCTAAACCAAAGGCTTCAAGTCAATGACCCCAGGACTTCTATGGAAACTCCACTGCTTCTCGTGCAATTCTGGAAGAAACTGCAATAAGAGGGGAATATGTTTGATTTAATATAGTAATAGTGATGCTTTATACTTTAGATTTAGACTCTCGGGAAAAATCACCATAAACATAAACTCAAATCATGGAAGACTATCTCAGATTTAAATATAAAAGACTATTAATTTACAACTATTTCCAAAAATACCAAGATCCTATCAAATTTGTCAACAGAGAATCACATGGACACAAAAACATCTAAATAATGTTGCACAGAGTACTAAAATACACCATATATCTTTTACATATTTTTTTTCACACACAGAATTAAGACTAGGAAACCATAGGGTACAAATCCATACAAAACTCAAAGAACAACTGGAAAATTTGATCACAATAGGAGAAGAGAAGTCTCTGACTATTTATTATGAGTTGAATATATAGTAATAGCATTGATTACAACAAAAAAATCTCTTACTCAACTTGAAAACCAAGAAATGAAAATACAGATATGGATATATGTGTTCTTCAACACTGAAACCCTTAAATCTGGTAAAATAACTATATCTTGGTCATCCAGACATCTTTTTCAATGAGAAAAAAGGTGTCTACCATTGGAAATGAAGATACAGGCGCAATGGCATAGGCATAAAGGTCAAAAAATGCAAATAATTTTTGAAACCTGAATCACCATTTCGTCCTTCCCACACTAGTTCCACTAATTGAATTTATTTGACGACGCAACAAAAGCCCAAGCACCTGTATATGAAGAAGAAAGTTGTGAATATGAATTTGCATCTCCAAAATGAAACCTTATGATATGTAAATGGGCAATAAAAAACTTCTTTGAAGCTCTATGAAAAGGATTGGATGTCCTTCTCCTCAATTACCATTTTGAATGCTAGTAAACACTCCATAGAAGACCAAAGGTTAGGAAAATGACTAGAGAACTGGCATAGAGAGTACACCAGAAGTTATGTCGAGGGGAGGATGGAACCTGACATACCAGTCCATAGAAGACCAAAGGTTAGAGAATTGGCACAGAGAGTACACCAGAAGCTATGTCAAGGGGAGGATGGAACCTTCTCCCAGTACATAGAAGACCAAAGGTTAGGGAAATGACTAGAGAACTGGAATAGAGAGTACACTAGAAGCTATTTCAGGGGGAGGTTGGAACCTGACACCCCAACGAATGTTTTTGTAGCCTTCCCAAATGGAGGAGAGAGAGCCAATACATAGGCAGTCAATCTTCTAAAAAAGGTGAATATTCCAGATAGATGTTTTGTAACCATTGTTGATGGAGGTATCCCTAAGAATCTGGACTCGATCGAAGTCATTGAGAAGTTAGGGATAAAATGTTGACCGCACCCAAATGCTTATATAGTGTCGTGGTTGCAGAAGGGTCACCATGTCATGGTGAAAAGACAATGCCTGATCAATTTTAATAATATTGGTGAGCTATAAGACAACGTGTTCTGTGACATGATTGCTGTGGATGCGTGTCATTTCTTGTTGGGACAACCATGGTAGTAGTCCTGAAATATGATACATGACGTTCATAGGAATACCGTTACAGTCGAGAAGGATTGTAGAAAATTTTGATTGATTCCCATGATGCAATACCATAGTACCCAAAGTAAGTAGAATGACTACTAGGAAAAGAGAGTGTTGTTGTGCTCATCCAAGGAGTTTTTGAAGGAGAAAAAGAAGCCACAATACTGCTTCCCAGTGATTACCAAATTTATGAATGTTGACAGACCAATGAGGAAATTGCTAACTAAAGTCAGGCAGGTATTGTCAGCTTTTAAAGGAATAATGTTCAAAGAGATTTCGACAACATTGCTTTCGACAAGAAGTAGATCACATCAGATCGAATTGATTCTAGGTTTGAGTCTACCAAATAAGGAAAGGAATAGAATGATGATGATAGAGAATGTTGAGATAAATTGATAGTTCAATGAGTTGTTGGATAGAGGATTAATTAAAGGGAGTATAATCCTATGTGCAGTACCAACTATACTAGTAGTGAAAAGGAGGAGAATGGAGGATGTGCATTGATTCAAGGTCCATCAATATGATTACCATCAAGTACAGTTATACATTCCCAAGGATGGATGACTTGATCAACTTCTTGAGTGGAGTGGGGTACTTGAGCAAAATTGACCTAAATGGTGGGTATAACTCGATAAGGATAAGAGAAGGTGATGAGAGGAAGGAAGCCTTCAAGAAAAATGAAGGCATGCATGAGTGGTTGGTTGTGCCATTTGGGATGATCAATGCACTGAGTATGTTCATGTGACTGATGAATGAAGTGATGAAACCCTTTTGGGAAGGTTTTTTTCATTGTGCACGTCAACGACATTCTACTTCTCACTAAGACCAATTATGAACACTTGTATCATCTACGAAAAGTATTCCATAGGAAAATCCAAGATAATTTGTTGGTGAACCTGTAGAAGTGTTCCTTCATGCAGAAGGATTTGGTGTACCCAGGATTCATAATTTCTAGATAAGGGATTAATATGGATGCAAATAAGGTGAAGAAATTTTAGAGTGCCCCAAGATGATGAGTGCCACAGAGGTGAGAAGATTTTATGGACTTGTTAGTTTCTACCAGAAGTCCATTAGAGATTTTAGTCGTATTTGTGCACCATTTACGACGTGCATGGAGAAAGGTGATTTCAAGTGGATGGAAGTTGCTCGACGATATTTTGAGAAGCTAAAGAAGAAGCTAACAGAAAGAGAAGTTTGAGCTCTCCCAGAATTTGAAAAGGTATTTCCAGTCAACTACAATGTGAGTGGATTAGCACTTGGAGTAGTGTTGAGCCAAAAGCACTGACCCATTTCCTTCCTCAACGAAAATTTGGATGACACCAAGTTAAAATAATAGTCTTATCCCTAGGAGTTTTATTGTACATGCATTTAATAAATGGAGGCACTTTTTTTCCCAAATAATTTTTTTTGTTCACAGATCATTAAGCGCCGAGGTACCTAAATACTCAGAAAAATTTGAATCAAAGACATATGAAGTGGGTAGAACTCCTACAAATCTATACCTGTAACACCCCATTTTGACATCACTACCTGAACTACTATTATATGTTGTATTTGTTCGATTGTGAGACTTCGTCAGTATGATGATAATGTGGACATATGGTTCTATTACTTTGCCGATATATATGTGTGTATGTGTGATGTTAGTATTATGATCAGTAATAATGTCTAGATATGTATCATGTGTTAATTATATATGCAAGTTACTGAATGATGGGTACATGGATACAATTATAGTTGTATGCTGAATAAATGAATGTTATGCCAGGTGCATGGTGAATAAATGAATTTATTGTTGTTATGTTATGATGAAATGTATGTGTACATGTTGAGGATTTATGCACAATATTCTAGATTGTATGTCAGAGACTAACTTACAGGTTAAAAGGCTGCGTAATAGTTGGATCCTACAAGGTGAGAGAGCCTCGGGGACATGGACTTTGAAAGGTAAATGGTATGCGAGCGATGCATTATTTACTTTCGCATGATTATTATTATGATGTATATTATGACATGGGTGGGGCAGGGTTCCTGGAAACTCAACCGCCAAGATTGGTTATACGATGACAAACCGAGTACAGGTGCAACGTAGTTATTATGTCGGGGAAACATATTCCCTTGTTCCATTAGGGAGGTGGAGGCTTTAACCACCATTTATCCAGAAAACCCAGAGTCATGGGAGGAATGTGATACAGTGCGCTCCCCAAGGTGTGTGATGATGACTGGTGGTTTCCTGCTGGAGAAGCTTGGTCGATGTAGTCGAGACTTCTGCTTACGGGTTCTAGCTAGAGATGGTCATGGAGTGACACTTTAGGGTAGTCCAGCAGAGGAAAGGATAGGATGTGGAATTTAGTTGTGATGTAGGTAGATAGGCGTAGCTTAAAGTCAAGATGAAAACAAGATCTAACTTTGTGTGTGGGAAAACCCTTGATTGATTATGTGTCATAACTCAGTAATGTATGAATTGTTGTAACTTAATAAGATGCAGTTAGGTAAAAGACTGTACCTTGTAAACTATGTTAAACATGTGTCAATGAACAATAAGTTTCATGATTATGATTGATGTGTGTTATTTATTATTGTTAGTGTACTTAGGCGAGGTATGTAAGCAGTAGTTACGCTTACATACCTCGCCTACATATTTATAAATTGTGTGAAATAATGTTGAGTTATAATGTAACTATTGTTGATTAATAATTAATTAATGTTGATTAATAAACGAACTAGGGTTAACCTAGGTAGTAACTAATGCATTTAATTAGTAATGCTTGATTGATTGTTATTAAATTTATCTAGTCAAGACTAAGGGTTAAAGTGTTAAATGTAATTATCATGTCAATTAGGTTAATATTAAATTGTTCAGTTAATATTGATCATATGTTAATAATGTTAATTGATGACAATAAACTATCATTATCATTAGCAAAGGTCATTAATTAGTTTAATTATAAACTATGGTGCAATTAATATGGAACTAGGTGAAGGAGTTGATTTAATTAATTAATGTAAATGTACATTCATAACATTAACTTGGAAGGGTAATATTAATTACGTGCCAAATAATATTAATTAATTAACTAAAATATAGGAATAAGGTTAATTAATACATTACTTAATTTATTAAAATTATATCGTAGTTGCTTAGAACTAGGGTGTAAATTATAACTAATACCTTTTGCCATTAGTAGACAAGTGTTGAATTTTGAGTTAATTAAATAAATAAATAAAAATGATTATTAGTTATAATTGTCAAACTTGAGTTACAAGCCCAAGAATGTAAATTAGAAGTTAATACAGTTGAAACCTGTAAAAACAAAACACATGTGAACGAACCCATGCATTTCTTAGACTATATATATATTATTTTAATCAATAATGGGAGTTATGGGGGATGGGCTCGAGGAAAGACTTGGAGCCTAAAACATTTATGTTTAGGATAAGGAATTAATGGTGGAAGGAAAAGAGTCGGCAAGGAGGAGGATGAGGTGGAGAAGGAGAGAGAAGAAGGGGATCATCTTTACCTTACGATATTTTGGGGTGAAGTTTCATAGGAGAGAGAGAATTTTACAGAGGAGAGCAGAAAGGGGGTTCTTGTTAGATATTTCACAGAGGGATCGAGTTGGTTGACTGGTACTCGGTTTGGGCTCGAGGATCCAAAAAGGTACCTTTGGAGCTGGGTGGTCGGCAAGACCTCGCCAGTTGGAAGGGTGGCATACTTGTTTGGGCTAGTTGAGTTTCATAAGGTTTGGGGGAAAGGTTTTGGTTGCAAGGAAGCAAGCAGGGAAACAAAAGGGAGCAACAACAAAGGGGGACCTACTAGCTATTAAGAGGTATTTCTCATTCATGTATACAATTAATTTCTAACCTTGTAAATCATTATTTTCAAGTTATGAAAAATGTTAATTTTATGAATGAGTACACATGTATTTGCTGCTACACTTGCACAAATAGTAATTGTTAAAATTAGATAAAATAGTAAATATAACTATTTCAAACCTATAAATGTAGTTGTAAATGTTATATTTTTTTTACTGGCATGAAATTTAAACAAAACTCGAAATGAAAACAGAAACTTTGACAAGAATGTAAATAGTGAAAATATATGATTTTATTAAGAGAAAATGGGGACCCGGGTTGGGGTCCCCACACATGGTATCAGAGCCATGGTTCCAAATCTGGAACCATAGGGCTTACTACAATTGAACATAATAAAATGCCCCAAACTGGAGGAGAAAAATTTTACACCTACAAAAAAAAATGGGGGGTTCAACAAGAGTCTTGGTCAGAAATACGTTTATGGGTTAAATTTTTAATAAATTTGTACAAATGGTTGAAGTCCGAAGTCCCAACTTGTTTAAAAGTTTACACGTGCAAAACAAGACAAGACATATTGAGAAATTAGTAAAACTCTTATTGAAGAAAATACTAGAAACATAATCAATTAATTATGTTAATGTTAGTATCTTTATTATTTTGTTTGTTTCGAATAAAACAAATAATAAATAATAATAGTTAAAAGAGATATAGAGAGAGAGCATATCACGTATATATACAATATATTTAATTGTTATTGCAAATATATATATATATATATAAAATAAAAAATCGAACTATGCCAAATGAAACAAAGATATATATATATATATATATATATAAATAATTTATCTTAAATTTAAAATCTAAAAAAAAGGGGGATCTAGTTATTATAAAATAAATAAACAAATATGAAAAATAAAAATTAACTATAACAAACAAAATTTATATAATATAATATATATATATATAGAATTGATATATATGGACTATATATCAAAAATACATATATATAATTTTACTATAAAACAAATTATAAAAAAAAAATTGCGTTATTTTTTTTGTTTGGCATGGCCATGGGCGCAGCCCTGCACGATGATGAGTCGACCTGGGCGTGCAACCCGGCCAACAGCCAGAGTGGCTTGCGGCCTGGCTAACAGCTGAGCTGCGGTCATGGGCCGCCCAATGGGCCTGTGGCCTGGGCAAAAATAAAAAATAAAAAATGTTACAATAGCAGAAAAAAAAAATATTGTGATGAAATCTTTAAAAAAAAGGGAAAGGGCATCCAACTGTAGAGTAACCAAGCAGAGTCTCTTATCCCAACTCTGGCCATCAACCGACACCATCAGGCTTTAATGGAGTGGATCGAAAAATCTTGGAATCAACTAGCCCAAACTCATATGCTCTCTAGGCAAACTCAACCAACGTATCCATGCGATTTAAATCTGTTCATAGCAACATTCATTGCCAGGATGTATATATGGCGAGAACCTATTCACTGGAGTAGCTTTGGAAACAACTCTTTGGATGTTGACTCACCGCTCATGGCCACATTCATGGCTAGGTGCAGTCGGCCGAGAAATCCATGACCCAGCCAACCCTGAGGGCAGGCCTGTTTGTGCAAGAGAGGGATAATGGGCCAAACTAATGGCATACCTCGTGCCAGAGCTTTGAAAAGGTGGGAGTGAGCGTTGAGGCTGCTCCTCATGCCCGTGTGGGGATACAAGAAGAGAAGAGTTCACCTCTGCATTTAAACCGACTAAAAAAAAACGATGAGATGAGAAAGAGTTATACCTGCATTGGGACTAGGGCTGCAAGTTCAGTCTGGTGACCTCTAGAAGCTTTGCTGCCGGGCTCACAGAATCCATGGCTCTCTCTTCCTTCGACCGGGAAAAATTTACAGGAGGAAATGACTACCGAAAGGGTATGTCCCTTCTTAGGGTATGGTGTTTATTTTAAAAATAAATTTTGATCTCATGCCAACCACGTGATCACGTGCAACACCACCTCGACTAGGTCTTAGGGATAGGGTTAGGTTAGGCCGTAAAATTTTATTCTATTTTATTTTATTTTCTCTATTATTTTGTCTTATATTTATTTTTATTAATTTTTATTATATAGCTTATAATAAGGTTAAGTTGGTGAGATATAGAGTGATTTCTAATTATAAGGTTTATATAAAATTGCTGTGAATTCTAATCGATGTAGTTATTATAAATAAATGTATTAAATTTATTTTTTAATATAACTTTAGGGAATTACTATCTTTCTAATTATCTTAAATTTATATATGGTTATGTTCACATTAAGCTCTATATTAACTGGTTATTAATATAGATGTTTTTATTAATTGAAGTTTGATAATATATATATCTATATATGTATATAAATTGTGGTTAAATCAAATTTTTAATTTATGTTATTATTAAAATTTTATGTTTTAATTGAATTATGTTAAGTTCTTTAAAATTTTAATAAAGTTAATATATAAATTAATATTAATATAATACCATTTAACATAGTAAATATTAATATAATTAAGTTATTAAATAATTAATTAAATTTATAATTGAAATGTTATATTAGGATTAAGAACTAATTAATTAACCTATAATTCCATAGGTTTAATTTATAAATTTAAACCAAACATGGTTACTCGGCTGGAAGGCAGCCCGAATTTATTTAAAATTTAGGGCAAGTTAAGTGAGATAGAGTGTTTCACACTATAGGTAGGTCGGAGTATGAATTTAATAGTAAATTAGTCATGATGTTGTCATATGATAATTATCCTATTATGCCATGTCGCAGGGATAACCATGGTAAGAACGAGAGCAAGTCGGGGGCGAGGTCAGGAAACAGCATTACCTAAGCCGAATGTGTCGGCAACATCGCTAGAGACCATCCTTATACTACGCCTGCTGGAGGAAATAAATGAAACACTCCGACGAATACAAAGAGGAAGTGTTACCTCAGAAGCGGAAGTGGAGGCGCCTGCACTGAGTGAAGAAATTCCCGAAGTAGAAGTGAACACAGTACCGTGACCTCTGCATTACGATATCACAAGGGAGCTTCAAAAGATAAGGCTTCTAGAATTTTCAAGAGGTCGAGTAGGGATACGAGCTGAATCTTGGTTGGAAGAGATGACCAGGTGCTTAACGTTACAGGAGTACACTTCCATGTCCAATTCTAAGATCGCAATATTTCAACTAAAGGGGGTCGCATTGAACTGGTGGGGAAACCAAGAAAGGTAGCTACACCTTACACCAGACACGGTTCCATGGGAACTATATGTGGAAAAGTTCAAAGGGAAGTACCTACCCACATCCTACCAAGAAGAACAAGCAAGGGTTCTTCTTGACTTAGTACAAAGGCATCTATCCATGGAGGATTATGAGGAAAGGTTCAGGGAATTAGTCAAGTATGTCCTTACTTGGAAAATGACGAATGCTCGGTTGAGCTCTTCGTGTATGGGCTCAATACCAAGAATAGGGCCCAAGTTAGGATGTGGAAACCGACTTTGATTTCCAAAGTGGTTGATTGTGCTCATTACACAGAGGAGATGTTGGGTGCAAATCCCACCAGGTCATTCAACTCTCAACAGTCAAGGTTTGTGGGGAAGGCTCCTCGAAGCTACCCTCGGGGAGGGTATGCGAGGCCACCTCGCTACAGAAATAGGTACACACTAAGGGTTGTGGCGATAGACAGGTCAGTGGAAACTAGGGTGGTTCCCCCATAAACCATTGGAACTCACTAGGGTGTGAGAAATTTTAGAGGATCAGTCGGTACGGGAAGGGGTCCCTCTCAGAGGTTCGAACAGGTTATTTCTCCTACTCCATTACAGGTTGGTTGTTGGGGATGTGGAGGTCCACATTACCAGCGTGACTGTCCCAAATTACGATCCGGTATAGTGCATCGAGAAGGAAAGGCTCCAATGGGGAGTGGGGGTAGCAGGAATCAGATCTCAACTGTAGTAAACAACCATCAGGTAGAGGACCAATCCACTCTGGTGGAATCATATGCTACGGTCAATAATGTTAAGGTTAGAATATTGTTTGATCCTGGTGCTACAGATAGTTACATTTCTCCATATGCATTAGACAAATGTGGGTTGGCATCCTACGAGCATGACAATTTCAACTTAGTTGAAATGGATTCAGGGGTAAAGCAAGTAGTAGGACCTAGTGTCAACAAGTGTGTAGTGGATCTCAGGGTGTTTTTTACACAAGTCAAAGTGTACGTCACCACCCTCAGAAGTTATGAATTATCATAGGTATGAATTGGCTTAAGGAACATCGAGCTTTCTTAGACTATTATGGAAAGAAATTTCTTTGCATTGATGAAAAAGGAGAGGCCATCGAGATTTAGGGTGTCAAACGGAAGGTGTTCCTACATTTCATATCCATGATGAACGTAAAGAGATGTGTGCGAGAAGGATGTGAGTTGTATATTGTTGAAGTGGTAAAAAATGAGAAGGGACCCTCCTTTGATGAGTACCCAGTGTTAGCCGAATTCAATGACATCTTTCCAAAGGAATTACCTGGGTTACCTCCTAAGAGGGAATTTGATTTTACCATTGAGTTAAAACCCGGTTCGGAGCCATCATCGAAGACACCTTACAGGATGACGAACCTGGAATTTTGTGAGTTACAAATGCAGTTGAAGGAACTGCTAAATCTAGGGTTCACCAGACCAAGTATTTCACCGTGGGGTGCACCAGTAATTTTTGTGACGAAGAAGGTTGATTCCTTGCATCTTTGCATCGATTACCGAGATTTGAACAGAGCCACCATGAAGAATAGGTACCCGATACCTCAAATTCATGATCTCTTTGATCAAATGAAAGGGGAGACAATCTTCTCCAAGATCGACTTATGATCAGGTTACCACCAACTATGGATTAAGGAAGGAGATATGCCTAAGACTGCTTTTCAAACAAGGTTTGGGAACTAGGAGTTTGTACTGGTACCCTTCGGTTTGACCAATGCCCAAATTGTATTCATGAGTCTCATGAATAGCGTGTTTCGAAAATACTTAGATTAGTTTGTGCAAGTCTTCTTGGATGACATCCTTATCTACTCCAAGAATGAAAGGGAGCACGAGAAACACTTGCAAATAGTGTTGGCATGCTTAAGAGAGCACAAGCTGTACTGTAAGTTGTCCAAATGCTTGTTATATAAGAAGGAGATCCATTATTTAGGGCATATAATTTCAGGTGAGGGAATTTCAATGGACCCTGAGAAGCTGAAGGCCATAATGGATTGGCCCATGCCAAGGAATGCGCATGAAGTAAGAAGCTTCATGGAGTTATCCGGGTATTATAGAAGGTTTGTTGAGGGTTTCTCAAAAATCGCAAAACCCATAACTGCCCTACAACATAAAGGCAGTAGGTATGAATGGATGGATGAGTGTGATGTCGCATTTGCCGAGCTGAAAAGACTATTAACGAGTGCACCGATCCTACGAGTGTCAGATATGGAGAAAGAATTCATAGTCTGAACAAATGCCTCAAGGAAAGGATTAGATGTAGTGTTGATGCAGGAAGGAGGGGTAATAGCTTATGCATCGAGAAATTTAAAAATGAATGAAGAGAATTACCCTACCCATGACCTAGAATTGGCTGCGATAATGTTAGCTTTGAAGCTTCGGCGACATTACCTTGTTGGACGAAGATTTGAGCTACAGTTTGATCACCAAATCTTAAGGTATATCTTCACTCAGAGAAACCTAAATGCTAGGCAAATGCGATGGAGTGAATTCATGAGTGAGTATGATTTTGGAATTTCATACATCAAAGGAATGGAGAATGTGGTAGCTGATCCCTTAAGCAGAAAACCAAGACTTTTCTCTCTTATACATTTGAAGGTTGATTTTAGGGAAAGAGTTTTAGGATAGCTAATCGGGGATAGTTGGTACCTGAAGGTCACGTTGGCACTCCAGAGTGGGAAACTGGTGGAACCTAAGTTTGAAGGTTATGAGTTGGAAGCCGATGGTTTGTTACAGTATCAAGGGAGGTTGTATATTCCCAAGGAGGGAGATATTAGAGAGACTATCCTTAAGGAATCCCACAGAGCAGCATATTGTACACACCCGGGTGTAAAGAAGATGTTTGGAGACATAAAACAACTCTTCTTTTGGGGAGGAATGAAAACCGACGTGGTCAGATTCGTCGCTAGGTTCCTTGAGTGTCAACAGGTAAAAGATGATCGTCACCACTGGGAAGGACTATTACAACCACATGACATTCCTATGTCGAAGTGGGATATTATCCCCATGGACTTCGTGGTGGGATTTCCTCTTACCTCTCATAGGCATGATGCCATTATGGCCATCGTTGACAAACTGACCAACACTCCTCACTTCATTCCAGTCAAGGAGACCTATGATGTCATGGGTGTGACTCGTGTATTCATAAATGAAGTAGAATGTCTCCATGGGTTTCCCAAGAAGATAATATCAGACAAATATTCTAGGTTTACATCTAGGTTTTGGACAAGTTTGCAATCAATGTTGGGTACCTAGTTGAACATAAGCAACGCATACCATCGAGAGACAGATGGGAAAACAGAAAGAGTGAATCAAGTGATGGAGGACATGCTTAGGATGTATGTCATGGATCAGTAGACTCGTTGGGAGAAGCACTTACCCTTGGTTGAGTTTTCTTACAACAACAGTTACCATACCTCAATTGGGATGCCTCCATACGAAGCATTATATGGGAGGCCATGCAGAACACCATTGAGTTGGGAAATGTTAGAAGATCGAGTAATTATAGGACCGGAGTTGATTCAAGAGATGGAAGAACAAGTTCTTCAGATTATACAGCGGTTAAAGTAAGCACAGGATATACAGAAGAGCTATGTCGATGCACATAGGGTTGATCGAAACTATAAGGTTGGTGATGCAGTGTTCGTCCGCATCAGGCCTATCAAAAGTACAATTACGTTTGGGAAAGGGACAAAGTTATCACCATGATTTATAGGACCCTTTGAAATTTTAGAGAAGGTTGGACCCATCGCGTATCGTCTTGCGTTGCCACCCTATTTGCATAAAACTCATAATGTTTTCCATGTATCTGTTTTACGACATTATGTAGCTTATGAGTCTCATAAAATAAATTGGAAGGAACTGCAAGTTTTGGATGAGGGGACCATCAGGGTCGAACCGTTACGTATATTGGACAGCAAGGTTAGATAGCTAAGGAACTATTTGGTGGACTACGTTAAGGTCCAGTGGGACCGGTATAAACCAAGGTTTGCTACGTGGGAGGGCACAGAGACCATGCGTCGTGATTATCCCACACTATTTTGACCATAACTTCCAGACGAAGTTTCCTGAAGGGTGGGTGTATGTAACGCCCCTTTTTGACATCACTACCTGAACTACTATTATATGTTGTATTCGTTTGATTGTGCTAAACTTCATCGGTATGACGACACTGTGGACATATGGCTCTATTATTTTGATGATATATATATGTGTATTTGTGATGTTAGTATTATGATAGGTAGTCATGTTTAGATATATATCATGTGTTAATTATATATGCAAGTTACTTAATGATGCGTACGTGGATATCGTTACAGTTATATGTTGAATAAATGGATGTTATGCTAGGTGCATGGCAAATAAATGAATTTATTGTTGTTAGCTTATGATGAAATGTATGTGTACATGTTGAGGATTTACGCACGATATTCTAGACTGTATGGCAGAGACTATCTTACAGGTTAAATGGCTACGTAATAGTTGGATCCTACAAGGTGCGAGAGCCTCGGGGACATGGACTTCGAAAGGTAAATGGTATGCAAGTGATGCATTATTTACTTTCACATGATTATTATTATGATGTATATTATGACATGGGTGGGGTAGGGTTTCTGGAAACTCAACCGCCAAGATTGGTTATATGATGACAAACCGAGTATAGGTGCAACGTAGTTATTATGTCGGGGAGACATAGTCCCTTGTTCCATTAGGGGGGTGGAGGATTTACCCACCATTTATCTAGGAAACCCAGAGTCATGGGAGGAATGTGATACAGTGCGCTCCCCAAGGTGTGTGATGATGATTGCTGGTTTCCTGTTGGAGAAGCTTGGTCAATGTAGTCCACACTTCCGCTTACGGGTTCCAGCTAGAGATGGTCATGGATTGACACTTTAGGGTAGTCCAGCAGAGGAAAGGATAGGATGTGGAAGTTTGTTGTGATGTAGGTAGATAGGTGTAGCTTGAAGTCGGGATGAAAACAATATCTAACTCTGTGTGTGGGAAAACCCTTGATTGATTATGTGTCGTAACTCAGTAATGTATGAATTGTCGTAACTTAATAAGATGCAGTTAGGTAAAAGACTGTATCTTGCAAACTATGTTAAACATGTGTTAGTGAACAATAAGTTTCGTGATTATGATTGATGTGTGTGATTTATTACTGTTAGTGTACTTAGACGAGGTATGTAAGCAGTAGCTACGCTTACATAACTCGCCTACATATTTATAAGTTGTGTGAAATAATGTTGAGTTATAATGTAACTAATGTTGATTAATAATTAATTAATGTTGATTAATAAACGAACTAGGGTTAACCTAGGTAGTAACTAATGCAATTAATTAGGAATGTTTGATTGATTGTTATTAAATTTATCTAGTCAAGACTAAGGGTTAAAGTGTTAAATGTAATTATCATGTCAATTAGGTTAATATTAAATTGTTCAGTTAATATTAATTATATGTTAATAATGTTAATTGATGACAATAAACTATCATTATCATTAGCAAAGGCCATTAATTAGTTTAATTATAAACTATGGTGCAACTAATATGGAACTAGGTGAAGCAGTTGATTAAGTTTTAGTTGATTTAATTAATTAATGTAAATGTACATTCATAATATTAACTTGGAAGGGTAGGGTTAACTATGTGCCAAATAATATTAGTTAGTTAATTAAAATATAGGAATAAGGTTAATTAATACATTACTTAATTTATTAAAATTATGTCGTAGTTGCTTAGAACTAGGGTGTAAATTATAAGTAATACCTTCTGCCATTAATAAACAAGTCTTGAATTTTGAGTTAATTAAATAAATAAATAAAAATGATTATTAGTTATAATTGTGAAACTTGAGTTACAAGCCCAAGAATGTAAGTTAGAAATTAATACGGTTGAAATGTGTAAAAAAAAAACACATGTGAACGAACCCATGCATTTATTACACTATATATATATATTGTTTTAATCATTAATGGGAGTCATGAGGGATGGTCTCGAGGAAATACTTGGAGCCTGAAACATTTATGTTTAGGATAAGGAATTAATGGTGGAAGGAAAAGAGTCGGCGAGGAGGAGGATAAGGTGGAGAAGGAGAGAGGAGAAGGGGATCATCTTTACCTTAGGATATTTTGGGGTGAAGTTTCGAGGAGAGAGAGAATTTTATAGAGGAGAGCAGAAAGGGGGTTCTTATTAGAGAATTCACAGAGGGATCTAGCTAGTTGACTGGTACTCGGTTTGGGCTCGAGGATCTAAAGGGGTACCTTAGGAGCTGGGTGGTCGACGAGACCTCGCGAGTTGGTAGGGTGGCATACTTGTTTGGGCTAGTTGAGTTTCATAAGGTTTGGGGGAAAGGTTTTGGTTGCAGGGAAGCAAGCAGTGAAACAAAAGGGAGCAACAACAAAGGGGGACGTACTAGCTATTAAGAGGTATTTCTCATTCATGTATACAATTAATTTCTAACCTTGTAAATCATTATTTTCAAGTTATGAAAAATGTTAATTTTATGAATGAGTACACATGTATTTGCTGCTACACCTGCACAAATAGTAATTGTTAGAATTAGATAAAATAGTAAGTATAACTATTTCAAACCTATAAATTTAGTTGTAAATGTTATTTTTTTTTCACTTGCATGAAATTTAAACAAAACTAGAAATGAAAACAGAAAATTTGACAAGAATGTAAATAGTGAAAATATATGATTTATTAAGAGAAAATGGGGACCCAGGTTGGGGTCCCTACATATGGTATCAGAGCCATGGTTCCAAATCTGGAACCATAGGGCTTACTACAATTGAACAGAATAAAATGCCCCAAGCTCGAGGAGAAAAAGTTTACACCTACAAAAAAAGGGGGGGTTAAACAAGAGTCTTGATCAGAAATATCAGAAATACGTTTATGAGTTAAATTTTTAGTAAATTTGTACAAATGGTTGAAGTCCCAAGTCCCAACTTGTTTAAAAGTTTACGCGTGCAAAACAAGACAAGACATATTGAGAAATTAGTAAAACTCTTATTGAAGAAAATACTAGAAACATAATCAATTAATTATGTTAATGTTAGTATCTTTATTACTTTTTTTTTGCTTGGAATAAAACAAATAATAAATAATAATAGTTAAAAGAGAGAGATAGAGCATATCACGTATATATGCAATATATTTAATTGTTATTGCAAATATATATATATATAAAATAAAAAATTGAACTATGCCAAATGAAACAAAGATATATATATATATATATATATATATATATATATATATAATTTATCTTAAATTTAAAATCTAAAAAAAATGGGGGATTTAGTTATTATAAAATAAATAAACAAATATGAAAAATAAAAATTAAACTATAAAAAACAAAATTTATAACATATATAATATATATCTATGTATATATATATATATATATATACATATATACATATAGCATTGATATATATGGACTGTCTATCAAAAATATATATATATAATTTTACTATAAAACAAATTATAAAAAAAAAATTGCGTTATTTCTTTTGTTTGGCATGGCTATGGGCGTAGCCCTGCACGGCCATGAGTCGGCCTGGGCGTGCAACTCGGAAAACAGCCAGAGTGGCTCGCGGACCGGCTAATAGCTGAGCTGCGGTCATGGGCGGCCCAATGGGCCTGTGGCCTGGGCAAAAATAAAAAATAAAAATTGTGACAATAGCAGAAAAAAATAAATATTGTGATGAAATCTTTAAAAAAAAGGGAAAGGGCATCCAACCGTAGAGTAACCAAGCAGAGTCTCTTAGCCCAACTATGGCTGTCAGCTGACACAATCAAGCTTTAGTGGAGTGGATCGAAAAATATTTGAATCAACTAGCCCAAACTCATATCCTCTCTAGGCAAGTTCAACCAACGTATCCATGCGATTTAAATCTGTTCATAGCAACATTCATTGCCAGGATGTATATGTGGCGAGAACCTATTCACTGGAGTAGCTTTGGCCACATCCCTTTGGATGTTGACTGGCTTCTCATGGCCATATTCATGGTTGGGCGTAGCCGGCCGAGAAATCCATGAGCCAACCAACCCTGAGGGTGGGCCTGTTTGTGCAGGAGAGGGATAACGGGACAAAATTATGGCATACCTCGTGTCAGAGCTTTGAAAAGGTGGGAGTGAGTGTTGAGGCTGCTCCTCATGTCCGTGTGGGGATACAAGAAGAGCAGAGTTCACCTCTGTAGTTAAACCGACTAAAAAAAAATTATGAGATGAGAAAGAGTTATACCTGCGTTGGGACTAGGGCTACAAGTTGTGTCTGTTGACCTCTGGAAGCTCTGCTGCCGGGCTCACAGAATCCATGGCTCTCTATTTCTTCGACCATCATTCCAAAGCCCACCAGGAAAAATTTACAGGAGGAAATAACTACAGAAAGGGTATGTCCCTTCTTAGGGTATGGTGTTTATTTTAAAAATAAATTTTGATCTCATGCCAACGACGTGGCAACATGAAACACTGTCTGGACGGGGTCTTAGGGTTGTGGATGAAGTCTTAGGGATAGTGTTAGGTTAGGCCATAAATTTTTTATTTTATTTTCTCTATTATTTTGTCTTATATTTATTTTTATTAATTTTTATTATATAACTTATAATAAGGTTAAGTTGGTGAGATATAGAGTGATTTCTAATTATAAGGTTTATATAAAATTGTTGCGAATTCTAATTGATGTAGTTATTATAAATAAATGTATTAAATTTATTTTTTAATATAACTTTAGGGAATTACTATCTTTCTAATTAATTTAAATTTATATATGGTTACGTTCACATTAAGCTCTATATTAATTGGTTATTAATATAGATGTTTTTATTAATTGAAGTTTGATAATATATATATAAATTGTGGTTAAATCAAATTTTTAATTTATGTTTTTATTAAAATTTTATGTTTTAATTGAATTATGTTAAGTTCTTTAGAATTTTAATAAAGTTAATATATAAATTAATATTAATATAATACCATTTAACATAGTAAATATTAATATAATTAAGTTATTAAATAATTAATTAAAGTTATAATTGAAATGTTATATTAGGATTAAGAACTAATTAATTAACCTATAATGCCATAGGTTTAATTTATAAATTTAAACCAAACATGGTTACCAGGCTGGAAGGAAGCCCGAGTTTATTTAAAATTTAGGGCAAGTTAAGTGAGATAGAGCGTTTCACACTATAGGTAGGTCGGAATATGAATTTAATAATAAATTCGTCATGATGTCATCATATGCTAATTAGCCTATTATGCCATGTCACAGGGATAACCATGGTAAGAACGAGAGCAAGTCGGGGGTGAGGTCAGGCAATAGCATTACCTGAGTTGAATGTGTCAGCAACATCGCTAGAGACCATCCTTATACTACGCTTGTTGGAGGAAATAAATGAAACACTCCGAGGACTATAAAGAGGAAGTGTTACCTCAGAAGTGGAAGTGAAGGCCCCTCCACTGAGTGAAGGAATTCTGGAAGTAGAAGTGAACACGGTATCACGACCTCCGTGTCAGGATATCATAAGGGAGCTTCAAAAGATAAGGCTTCCAGAATTTTCAGGAGGTCGGGTAGGGATACGAGCTGAATCTTGGTTGGAAGAGATGACCAGATGCTTAACTTTACAGGAGTACACTTCCACGTCCAAGTCTAATATTCCAATGTTTCAACTAAAGGGGGTTGCATTGAACTGGTTGGGGAACCAAGAAAGGTAGCTACACCTTACACCAGACACGGTTCCATGGGAACTATTTGTGGAAAAGTTCAAAGAAAAGTACCTACCCACATCCTACAAGGAAGAACAAGCAAGGGCTCTTCATGACTTAGTACAACGGCATCTATCCAGGGAGGATTATGAGGAAAGGTTCATGGAATTAGTCAACTATGTCCCTTACTTGGACAACGACGAATGCTAGGTTGAGCGCTTCGTGTATGGGCTCAATACCAAGATTAGGGCCCAAGATAGGATGTGGAAACCAACTTCAGTTTCTAAATCATTTGATTGTCCTCGTTACACAGAGGAGATGCTAGGTGCAAATTCCATCAGGTCATTCAACTCTTAACAGTCAAGGTTTGTGGGGAAGGCTCCTCGAAGCTACCCTCAGGGAGGGTATGCGAGGCCACCTCACTATGGAAACAGGTACACACCAAGGGTTGTGGTGGTAGACAGGTCAGTGGCAACTAGGGTGGTGCCCCCGTCAACCATAGGAACTCACCAGGGTGTGAAAATTTTTAAAGGATCAGTCGGTAGGGGAAGGGGTCCCTCTCAGAGGTTCGAACAAGTTATTTCGCCTACTCCATTACAGGATGGTTGTTGGGGATGTGGAGGTCCACATTACCAGCGTGACTGTCTCGAATTACGATCTGGTATAGTGCATCGAGAAGGAAGGGGTCCAATGGGGAGTAGGGGTAGCAAGAATCAGATCTCGACTATAGTAAACAACCATCAGGTAGAGCACCAATCCACTGTGGTGGAATCATATGCTACGGTCAATAATGTTAAGCGTAGAATATTGTTTGATCCTAGTGCTACGGATAGTTACATTTCTCCATATGCATTAGACAAATGTGGGTTGGCAGCCTACGAGCATGACAATTTCAACTTAGCTGAAATGGATTCAGGGGTAAAGCAAGCAGTAGGACCTAGTGTCGACAAGTGTGTAGTGGATATCGGGGTCTTTTTTACACAAGTCAAAGTGTACGTCACCACCCTTGGAAGTTATGATATTATCATAAGTATGAATTGGCTTGAGGAACATCAAGCTTTCTTAGACTGTTATGGAAAGAAAGTTCTTTGCATTGATGACAAAGGAGAGGCCATCGAGATCCAGGGTGTCAAACGGAAGGTGTCCCTACATTTCATATCCATGATGAACATAAAGTGATGTATGCGACAAGGATGTCAGTTGTATATTGTTGAAGTGGTAAACAATGAGAAGGGACCCTCCTTTGATGAGTACCCAGTGTTAGCCGAATTCAGTGATGTCTTTCCAAAGGAATTACCTAGGTTACCTCCTAAGAGGGAATTTGATTTTACCATTGAGTTAAAACCCGGTTCGGAGCCATCATCGAAGACACCTTACATGATGACGAACCCAGAGTTTTGTGAGTTACCAATGCAATTGAAGGAACTGCTAGATCACCGTGGGGTGCGCCAATAATTCTTGTGACGAAGAAGGTTGATTCCTTGCGTCTTTGCATCGATTACCGAGATTTGAACAGAGCCACCATGAAGAATAGGTACCCAATACCTCGAATTCATGATCTCTTTGATCAAATGAAACGGGGGATAGTCTTCTCCAATATCGACTTATGATCAGGTTACCCCCAACTACGGATTAAGGAAGGAGATATACCTAAGACTGCTTTTCAAAGAAGGTTTGGGCACTAGGAGTTTGAAGTCGTACCCTTCAGTTTGACCAATGCCCCAACTGTATTCATGAGTCTCATGAATAGCGTGTTTCGAAAATACTTAGATCAGTTTTTGCAAGTCTTCTTGGATGACATCCTTATCTACTCCAAGAATGAAAGGGAGCACGAGGAACACTTGCAAATAGTGTTGGCATGCTTAAGAGAGCACAAGTTGTACGGTAATTGTCCAAATGCTTTTTCTATCAGAAGGAGATCCATTATTTAGGGCATATAATTTCAGGTGAGGGAATTTCAATGGACGTAGAGAAGCTGAAGACCATAGTGGATTGGCCCGTGCCAAGGAATGCGCATGAAGTGAGAAGCTTCATGGAGTTAGCCGGGTATTATAGAATGTTTTTTGAGGGTTTCTCAAAAATCGCAAAACTCATAACTACCCTACATCATAAAGGCAGTAGGTATGAACGGATGGATGAGTGTGATGTCGCATTTGCCGATCTAAAAAGACTATTGACGGGTGCATCGATCCTACGAGTGTCAGATATGGAGAAAGAATTCGTAGTTTGCACAGATGCCTCATGAAAAGGATTAGGTATAATGTTGATGCAGGAAGGTGGGGTAATGGCTTATGCATCGAGAAATTTAAAAACTCATGAAGAGAATTACCCTACCCATGACCTAGAATTGGCTGCGGTAATGCTAGCTTTGAAGCTTCGAAGACATTACCTTGTTGGACGAAGATTTGAGCTAAAGTCTGATCACCAAATCTTAAGGTATATATTCACTCAGAGAGACCTAAATGCTAGGCAAATGCAATGGAGTGAATACATGAGTGAGTATGATTTTGTAATTTCATACATCAAAGGAATGGAGAATGTGGTAGCTGATGCCTTAAGCAGAAAACCAAGGCATTTCTCTCTTATACCTTTGAAGGTTGATTTGAGGGAAAAAGTTTTAGGATAGCTAATCGGGGATAGTTGGTACCTAAAGGTCATGTCAGCACTCCAGAGTGGGAAACTGGTGGGACCTAAGTTTGAAGGCTATGAGTTGGAAGCTGATGGTTTGTTACAGTATCAAGGGAGGTTGTATATTCCCAAGGAGGGAGATATTACAGAGACTATCCTTAAGGAATCCAACGGAGTAGTACATTGCGCGCACCCAGGTGTAAAGAAGATGTATGAAAACATAAAACAACTCTTCTTTTGGGGAGGAATGGAAACCGACGTGGTCAGATTCGTCACTAGGTTCCTTGAGTGTCAGCAGGTAAAAGTTGATCGTCACCACCCGGCAGGACTATTACAACCACATGACATTCCTATGTCGAAGTGGGAAGTTATCCCCATGGACTTCATTGTGGGATTTCCTCTTACCTCTCATAGGCATGATGCCATTATGGACATTGTTGAAAAACTGACCAAAACTCCCCACTTCATTCTAGTCAAGGAGACCTATGATGTTGTAACATCTCCAAATAAAACGAGTTAGTAAATTTGGTAAAATTTAAGACTTTCATCCATTTAAACAACTGCTGATAATTTAATTCTTACTATTTTTTTGTTGGACCTCTTTGTGAACTTCTTATCCATTTATGGTGAACTTCCGTACTTGACAAAACTTTTGAATGCGTTTATATAATCATTCTATGCACATCATGCATAACCAAGAATTAACTTGACAACCACATCTTTATCCTACAACTATCACAATCACACATAAGTCATATAAGCAACATGTATAGCCAAAGATTTACTTGACAAAGCACCATTTATACACCAATACCACAATCATACATAAGATCATCACAATCACACATAAGTCACCATCACACATGAGCCAGAGACCACATATACATGTGGTTCACCCAAACTGTGGGCTACGTCCGCGGAAGCAGTTGTCATGTATTATTTATCAAAAAGAAGGGTACATCTTTCCACAAGATGTTTACAATTTACTTTCTCTTTCTCGAGCCTCTCCCAAGAGAGCCTCAATAATCTGTAACTAGCATGGTTATAAGAAACACATACACATCTTCCATGAAAGGAATCATGCTCATTATCTGCAAGATAAAATATTAAACCCCACCATATGTATGCTTCCACATGTTAATATTACACGAATATTTCATAATATTTACACATCGACATGAATTTAATTCACAAGGCAATTTAGGACGAATATAAACCATTAACATTTGACAAAAGAACAATTCACTCTAGAAGAAATACATATCCAATTTAACTAGATGCTAGGACTATGCCTTTCCCCATATTAAGAGTATTTAATATTCGATCCAGCGGTAACCTTTCATTTTGGGGCCTATACATAATTAAAGACAAAACGTCTTGGATTCTCCCAAAATACGTTTCGAGATAAGTAAACATCTTTATCAAAAGAGACTTCCTATATATAGAGAATCTATAACATTCAAGCCCGAACCTTCTTCCAACGAAGGTCTATGCTCAGTTTTTGTTTTTAGCTTTGAGTATTATAAATATAGATGGACTAGCACACATAGATCGCATTGGCCAGCGATAGAAAACTGGATCCCTTACCCAAGATCAATGTTGGAATCGACAGAATTTTATCTGATTCCAATTTAAGAAGGGATCTCTTACTGAGATCAACAATGGAACTAGCAGAGATTTTCTTATGTAAATTAATAAAATATAATGGATCTCCTAACCGACATTCAGACTGGAACAACATAGATTTTATCTGATTCCAACAAATAAAATATAAATGAGCTCATACCCGAGATTCATGTTGGAGCTAACAGAGATTTTTAAACAATATTAAACCCCTAGAGCATAAGGGTTTCACGCGGCAATTTAAATCCATAGAGTATGAGGGATTCACACTGAAACTCTCGCAGGCTATCATCCGGTGCAGAGTTATCCCGATAATCCAGGAATTATTATACAATAAGATAAGCAGAGCATCTATTTGGGAAACAAAAACATGAAAAAGTATTACCACAACAAAAATTCCTTCTAGGGCAAGCTAATCTATGCACTATCCAATCCAGGGTTCACGAAATACATAGCTCTACTTGGCGATCACACCCATCGAGATTTCGACAGTCTACAGACAACACCCAAAATACCATGATGTGGATCCTTCTCCACCGAGAGCGATCCCAATATTCAAACTCAGATTCCAGAAGAAAACAGTCAACAATCTGCATTGGGTTGATCCTTCTCCATCGAGAGTGATCCCCAGCATAGATTCAATAAAAGAAAACCAGATGTTAAACTAGATGATCCTATCTAGCAATAAAATAAACATGCAGTTAACGAAACCATATTCCAAGATAACTCCAATCCATTCTCTAAGGGTCAACGCAGACTTATCACCTGTTTTAGAGATAAGAGGGAGTCTGCTACAGATATCTATACAAAAACAACATGCAGCCTAACTATAAACAATCTCAGGCAGCTTATAGTTCAGAACGGAGATTCGAGATTTGATCTCTAACATGATATAGCATGACTATAAACTATTCAGGCAGCTTATAGTGGAAGCATATATATTTTTGATCCATAGAGATTGGAAAGATCTACATTACAGACTACATACATATTGGGAAGATCTACATTACAGGCTACAGCTTAAAATTGAAACGAAGATTGACCGAGATCCATTTTAGATAGCTTATAAATGAAATGGAGATTGACCGAGATCCATTTTAGGCTTATGGATCAATCTCCATCACGATGGCAACATAACCATTAACTTATTTCACAAATAGATCTCTGCCACGGTGTGATAATCCGTATTACCGATTTCAGGCAGCTTTAAATGAAAAACAAGGAATAACCGGGATCGGTTTCTTAATCACACTGAGATCGGTTACTCTAGGCGTTTCTTCCCAGGGTATTCCAGCAACAAATATTACATTTCCCAAATCAAACCGTAGGGTAAACGGTCAAGGGTAAACCTGATCTCTACATTCAGGGAAAATCCCTTCAACAACGAGCATAACTTTCCTTAAAAAAAAAATAACCCCTATCGATCTCACCAGCGAACTCGCTAAAACTTTTGCCAATACAAGAAAATAAATGGGATCAAGCTCCATTGAGCCATCCCCTCCCATTGTACGCAGCCAGAGAAAGAACAAATATCAACAACAAATCGCCAAAATTGAAATCCACCATAAAGAAGATAGAATCAAAAGTCGTAAGGCTCGTGCTTGGGGATCATGCATCCACACCAGAAGAAGAATGTCAACCTAAACTGGGGATCAAGCTGTAACCAGCTATCCCTTTTTCCCAGTATAAACACAAAGAAACGCAGGATTATTAGTTGGTAGCATGGCATACCTCCTCATGGTGGTCTACAGAGTCCTCTTCGTGACCTGGCGAGCAGCAACGACGGTAACAGAAAAACAAGAAGAAGCTTCCCCAAATCCTTCCAGTCGTTCCCCCCTAAATGGTATGCGACCATGCATTAAATAAACTTTCAGTAGTGTAGTTTTCCTTGGGAGGTCCGCCAAGTGTAGAGGGAATTATTCGCCAAGGAAAGTCGATGGGCATGACTAGTCACTCCACATTATAGTTAGTTTGAAGTTTGGTTCCCTTTAAGGAAACCCCCACTCGGCCATTTCGCGAACTAGTAGTAAAAGAGTTTCTTTAGTGTACATGTACTCAGTATTTCCGATTTTCTTTTGGAAGGTAAAGAAATAAAGCTCTACATTTATTTCTCCTAATCATAAAGATTTACCTCATAAATATTCGAGGGTTCCCTAGGTATAATTACTTCACAAAAAGGTCTAAAACTATATATATATAAGTAGCATAATAATATTTACAGCATATGATACCTTTCCTTTTATTTCAAGGCGACTCTAAAAATATAGTATTTTTTTAAAATTAACTCCTTATGCTAGTTTCCCTCTTTAAAGATGACAGTATGGCATTTCATGCCTAGTTAAGATGATTTTACGAATTGGGATTAATTCTACCAGGGTCATCATAATTAGTAGATAGGGAATAATAACCTAGTTAAATGCTTACGGTAAATCCTTCAAGGACGAACCTTTTTGCACTAACATAATTTAAGACAATATGTGAGGTTATGGTCATGGAGCCCATGGATTCCTATCCATTTTATCTCTCTCTTAATGGATTATTTGTCGCATCGCATTAGTCTTGTCTAGACCTTCAACCGTTAGTCTATAATCAACCATTTATTTATTTGAGCATAAGTAACAAAACCAACAAGGCCTACTGGTGGGGCCTTGGCCTTGAGCTCCTCACCAAGGCCTCATACATAGTTCACAATATACATTTACAATTCTAATAGGGACACAAGAAGGGATATTACATCCTCCTCCCCTTAAAAATAACACCGTCCTCGGTGTTCATACTTTTTAGCCGTTCGCTTGCTTTGTCATCTCTATTTTGAACCTTTTCTGGCTTTTCAAGAATTTCTCGCAAGTCGTTATGGATCACACCTGAATTTTCGACTAGAAAACCGGGTTTCAAGGATAACGAAAAATAATAATAAAAACTTTATCATCAACTTCATAATCAAACTCAGAAACATAACTCATGAGTTATTTACTGTACATATCACTTGCAATATATGGAATAAATCTAGCGCTCCATGATTGCATCCTGTTTGACTAAATCAACAAACGGCATTCACTTGATCCAGGAAATTCTTGCCTAACACCTTAGTGCTCACGCGGCAATCCTTTCTCTCATGTCTTGCCTAACACCTTAGTGCTCGCGCAGCAAACATTTCTCTCATGTTTTTCCTAACACCTTAGTGCTCACGCAGCAAACATTTCTTTCATGTTTTGCCTAACACCTTAGTGCTCACGCAGCAAACATTTCTTTTATGTATACTAGGCAGCGTCCTGCCTCCCACATATACATTTTCTTATAGCTTGCCTAGGTCTTACAGCCAGCCGATTCTCCGAGAATCCTAGTGGCTGTTCAATCCCTGATTTTAGGGAGTATTTCAATGCCATTACAACACTCTTTACACAATTCCCCTCAAGCCTTCTCGCTTGAGTCCCGGAATTTATTTTCCCACAAGCCTCCTCGCTTGAGTCTGGGAAAATCTCTTACAGATTTATCAATGATTTAGTCATATTACCCTTTTATAACCATACGATTTCTCCAACCCATTTGGGTCTAGTTCTTTATTCAACAATAATTATCAAAATTAAAAGAAATAAATAACAGTTTTGATGAGGATCCTAAATCCTCATCCCCTCATTTTAACATGCATAATATTTATGCTCTTGTCTTTCCACAAGCTCCACAGAATTTTGACCATCTTCCAAGTTCACCTGTTAGTAACACTTTATATAACAAAATTCAATATTGTAAGTAAGAAATTCATCCTTCATACTATAATAGCCATACTTGATCATCTCTAATAAGCATTCTTTTCTTCTAAGCATAACTAGATTAATACATAATTCCTTGAACACAACATAACATTCTTCCTATAATGATCCGTGGATATTATGCTTACTTTACCTCGGATTTTAGCTTTCACCTTTTTAACCACCATTCCTATTTTAGTTATATTATACCACCCATTATCTTCAAACATAATTTCATAAAGATAATCACATACATTCATGAGGGTGGCCACATATATCTTTATAGTATGATTCTCATATGCAAAGGTGCAAATTTAATTGTATTAACACATATTAGTACTACACTCAATATCTCATGAAATTCATATACAATAGGAAAAAGAAAAGAAGTAGGTTTTCAAGGTATCTATGCATATAAGGTATGCTTCTATCTTATAAGTTTCCATCATATAGCCTTTATAACAACCACTCAGAGTATCCCACATCCATAGTAGAGATCACTGGAATATAAAATTATACCATGTGCATTATATATACAAAACCAGAATGGCTATAACAAAAAAAAAGGATTTCCTTGTCGTTTATCCAGTAACAGATAGGTTAATCTTCCATTCGAACGTCATCTAAACCTCACTAATATATAAGCCAAACTTAATTACGACTCGTGCTTACCTTAGACCTAATGAAAATCCCAAATCAGCATGCCTCTTTTGTTATTTGACTGTACTAACATTTTACAAAACCTTCTCTACTCAATGGTCTTTACACTGCTTATTCTATATCAAATAAGCATATCCCTAATCACCTTAAATTAACAAAATTTATATGGGTTAACAAAAGTACCCTAAAATAACATTCATTGTAACTATGTCCAAATCAAAATACGTGAACCTCCACAAATGTCCATCTTTGGTCAAATGATGGTAACAAAGCTCAACAAGTATATTTAATAAGTCTCTGTTCTTCTAGTATCACATGATCGATGTCTTTACCTTTATTCGTTAGACAATCATTCATAAATCATGGACGATATCCTAAGTTTGACCTTTATGATTTTTTTTATCATGTGTAACACAATGGTGACTAAAGAAAGTAGTTAAGGAAGGCAACTTTCTCTTTGAAGCATGTTTGCATCTTAAACTGATCAAGTTTATGGGTTGAGACATAGACTTTTGTTTTTCGCAGGTAGGATAAGACAACCATCAACACCATCAGGACACACTTTAATCATTTACTCGAGGTTAGCATTGAATTTCAGAAGACTAGCCTATATATATGGAAAATCGAAGAGCCATCATACTACAATCAAACAAAATGACGAATTTTTAATAATGAAAGATCATTCAACATATACTCTAATCAATTAATCATCATCATCAAAGCACATTTTAATCATTCACCTATGATTAGTATTGAACAATTAGAAGATTAGTATGGAGAATTAGAATTACTAGTGACCCTTAAACAAGGCTTTGAAAATCAAGTTCATGTATATCATTCACGACCGAATACATGCAGTCACCCTACACAAGTACCATTAGAATGTTCAATTAAACCAATGAAAGAGAATTCCTTTAATTCATAACTATACCTTTAATATTTCAACATGAGAAGGACTTTTTCTATGCATTTATTCCACCATACAAGACTAATACAATGTCATACAATCCAATAAACTTTCTACTCTTCAGCATGCAACCTAGTGCAAAATACAAGACAAAAATGAAGTATAATTTCTATACTTACAGTTTAACCCGACGAGTAATGGAATCCCATATTTTGAAATCGGATAATGTACTCTCGTCCATTTGTTTGTTAGTTTCAAAAACCTACATACTTCTTTACCTTATGTTGAGCCCCTATTGGCCCGAGTGCTGAAACCTCAGCTCTGATACCATATGTAACATCTCCAAATAAAACGAGTTAGTAAATTTGGTAAAATTAAAGACTTTCATCCATTTAAACAACTGTTGATAATTTAATTCTTACTATTTTTTTGTTGGACCTCTTTGTGAACTTCTTATCCATTTATGGTGAACTTCCGTACTTGACAAAACTTTTGAATGCGTTTATATAATCATTCTATGCACATCATGCATAACCAAGAATTAACTTGACAACCACATCTTTATCCTACAACTATCACAATCACACATAAGTAATATAAGCAACATGTATAGCCAAAGATTTACTTGACAAAGCACCATTTATACACCAATACCACAATCATACATAAGATCATCACAATCACACATAAGTCACCATCACACATGAGCCAGAGACCACATATACATGTGGTTCACCCAAACTGTGGGCTACGTCCGCGGAAGCAGTTGTCATGTATTATTTATCAAAAAGAAGGGTACATCTTTCCACAAGATGTTTACAATTTACTTTCTCTTTCTCGAGCCTCTCCCAAGAGAGACTCAATAATCTGTAACTAGCATGGTTATAAGAAACACATACACATCTTCCATGAAAGGAATCATGCTCATTATCTGCAAGATAAAATATTAAACCCCACCATATGTATGCTTCCACATGTTAATATTACACGAATATTTCATAATATTTACACATCGACATGAATTTAAATTCACAAGGCAATTTAGGACGAATATAAACTATTAACATTTGACAAAAGAACAATTCACTCTAGAAGAAATACATATCCAATTTAACTAGATGCTAGGACTATGCCTTTCCCCATATTAAGAGTATTTAATATTCGATCCAGCGGTAACCTTTCATTTTGGGGCCTATACATAATTAAAGACAAAACGTCTTGGATTCTCCCAAAATACCTTTTGAGATAAGTAAACATCTTTATCAAAAGAGACTTCCTATATATAGAGAATCTATAACATTCAAGCCCGAACCTTCTTCCAACGAAGGTCTATGCTCAGTTTTTGTTTTTAGCTTTGAGTATTATAAATATAGATGGACTAGCACACATAGATCGCATTGGCCAGCGATAGAAAACTGGATCCCTTACCCAAGATCAATGTTGGAATCGACAGAATTTTCTCTGATTCCAATTTAAGAAGGGATCTCTTACTGAGATCAACAATGGAACTAGCAGAGATTTTCTTATGTAAATTAATAAAATATAATGGATCTCCTAACCGACATTCAGACTGGAACAACATAGATTTTATCTGATTCCAACAAATAAAATATAAATGAGCTCATACCCGAGATTCATGTTGGAGCTAACAGAGATTTTTAAACAATATTAAACCCCTAGAGCATAAGGGTTTCACGCGGCAATTTAAATCCATAGAGTATGAGGGATTCACACTGAAACTCTCGCAGGCTATCATCCGGTGCAGAGTTATCCCGATAACCCAGGAATTATTATACAATAAGATAAGCAGAGCGTCTATTTGGGAAACAAAAACATGAAAAAGTATTACCACAACAAAAATTCCTTCTAGGGCAAGCTAATCTATGCACTATCCAATCCAGGGTTCACGAAATACATAGCTCTACTTGGCGATCACACCCATCGAGATTTCGACAGTCTACAGACAACACCCAAAATACCATGATGTGGATCCTTCTCCACCGAGAGCGATCCCAATATTCAAACTCAGATTCCAGAATAAAACAGTCAACAATCTGCATTGGGTTGATCCTTCTCCATCGAGAGTGATCCCCAGCATAGATTCAATAAAAGAAAACCAGATGTTAAACTAGATGATCCTATCTAGCAAGAAAATAAACATGCAGTTAACGAAACCATATTCCAAGATAACTCCAATCCATTCTCTAAGGGTCAACGCAGACTTATCACCTGTTTTAGAGATAAGAGGGAGTCTGCTACAGATATCTATACAAAAACAACATGCAGCCTAACTATAAACAATCTCAGGCAGCTTATAGTTCAGAACGGAGATTCAAGATTTGATCTCTAACATGATATAGCATGACTATAAACTATTCAGGCAGCTTATAGTGGAAGCATAGATATTTTTGATCCATAGAGATTGGAAAGATCTACATTACAGACTACATACATATTGGGAAGATCTACATTACAGGCTACAGCTTAAAATTGAAACAAAGATTGACCGAGATCCATTTTAGACAGCTTGTAAATGAAATGGAGATTGACCGAGATCCATTTTAGGCTTATGGATCAATCTCCATCACGATGGCAACATAACCATTAACTTATTTCACAAATAGATCTCTGCCACGGTGTGATAATCCGTATTACCGATTTCAGGCAGCTTTAAATGAAAAACAAGGAATAACCGGGATCGGTTTCTTAATCACACTGAGATCGGTTACTCTAGGCGTTTCTTCCCAGGGTATTCCAGCAACAAATATTACATTTCCCAAATCAAACCGTAGGGTAAACGGTCAAGGGTAAACCTGATCTCTACATTCAGGGAAAATCCCTTCAACAACGAGCATAACTTTCCTTAAAAAAAAAATAACCCCTATCGATCTCACCAGCGAACTCGCTAAAACTTTTGCCAATACAAGAAAATAAATGGGATCAAGCTCCATTGAGCCATCCCCTCCCATTGTACGCAGCCAGAGAAAGAACAAATATCAACAACAAATCGCCAAAATTGAAATCCACCATAAAGAAGATAGAATCAAAAGTCGTAAGGCTCGTGCTTGGGGATCATGCATCCACACCAGAAGAAGAATGTCAACCTAAACTGGGGATCAAGCTGTAACCAGCTATCCCTTTTTCCCAGTATAAACACAAAGAAACGCAGGATTATTAGTTGGTAGCATGGCATACCTCCTCATGGTGGTCTACAGAGTCCTCTTCGTGACCTGGCGAGCAGCAACGACGGTAACAGAAAAACAAGAAGAAGCTTCCCCAAATCCTTCCAGTCGTTCCCCCCTAAATGGTATGCGACCATGCATTAAATAAACTTTCAGTAGTGTAGTTTTCCTTGGGAGGTCCGCCAAGTGTAGAGGGAATTATTCGCCAAGGAAAGTCGATGGGCATGACTAGTCACTCCACGTTATAGTTAGTTTGAAGTTTGGTTCCCTTTAAGGAAAACCCCACTCGGCCATTTCCCGAACTAGTAGTAAAAGAGTTTCTTTAGTGTACATGTACTCAGTATTTCCGATTTTCTTGTGGAAGGTAAAGAAATAAAGCTCTACATTTATTTCTCCTAATCATAAAGATTTACCTCATAAATATTCGAGGGTTCCCTAGGTATAATTACTTCACAAAAAGGTCTAAAACTATATATATATAAGTAGCATAATAATATTTACAGCATATGATACCTTTCCTTTTATTTCAAGGCGACTCTAAAAATATAGTATTTTTTTAAAATTAACTCCTTATGCTAGTTTCCCTCTTTAAAGATGACAGTATGGCATTTCATGCCTAGTTAAGATGATTTTACGAATTGGGATTAATTCTACCAGGGTCATCATAATTAGTAGATAGGGAATAATAACCTAGTTAAATGCTTACGGTAAATCCTTCAAGGACGAACCTTTTTGCACTAACATAATTTAAGACAATATGTGAGGTTATGGTCATGGAGCCCATGGATTCCTATCCATTTTATCTCTCTCTTAATGGATTATTTGTCGCATCGCATTAGTCTTGTCTAGACCTTCAACCGTTAGTCTATAATCAACCATTTATTTATTTGAGCATAAGTAACAAAACCAACAAGGCCTACTGGTGGGGCCTTGGCCTTGAGCTCCTCACCAGGGCCTCATACATAGTTCACAATATACATTTACAATTCTAATAGGGACACAAGAAGGGATATTACAGATGTCATGGGTGTGACTCGTGTATTAATAAATGAAGTAGTACGTCTACATGGGTTTCCCAAGAAGATAATCTCAGACAGAGATTCTAGGTTTACATCTAGGTTTTGGACAAGTTTGCAGTCAGTGTTGGGTACTCAGTTGAACATAATCACCACATACCATCCAGAGACAGATGGGAAAACATAAAGAGTGAATCAAGTGATGGAGGACATGCTTAGGATGTATGTCATGGATCAGCAGACTCGTTGGGAGGATCACTTACCCTTGGTTGAGTTTTCTTACAACAACAGTTACCATAGCGCAATTGGGATGCCTCCATATGAAGCATTATATGGGAGGCCATGCAGAACACCATTGAGTTGGGAAACGTTAGAAGATCGAGTAATTATAGGACCTGAGCTGATTCAAGAGATGGAAGAATAGGTTGTTCAGATTAGACAACGGTTAAAGGAAGCACAGGATAGATAGAAGAGCTATATCGATGCACATAGGGTTGATCGAAACTATAAGGTTGGCGATGCAGTGTTCGTCTGCATCAGGCCTATCAACAGTACAATCAGGTTTGCGAAAGGGACAAAGTTATCGCCATGATTTATAGGACCCTTTGAAAGTTTAGAGAAGGTTGGACCCATCGCGTATCGTCTTGCATTGCCACACCATTTGCATAAAAATCATAATGTTTTTCATTTATCTGTTTTACGACATTATGTAGCTTATGAGTCTCATAAAATAAATTGGAAGGAACTGTAGGTTTCAGACGAGGGGACCATGAGGGTCGAACCGTTAGGTATATTGGGCCGCAAGGTTAGATAGCTCAGGCACCATTTGGTGGACCAGGTTAACGTCCAGTGGGACCAGTATAAACCAGGGTTTGCTACCTGGGAGGACGCAGAGACCATGCGTCGTGATTATCCAACACTATTTTGACCATAACTTTGGGATGAAGTTTCCTAAAGGGTGGGTGTATGTAATGCCCCTTTTTGACATCACTACCTGAACTACTATTATATGTTGTATTTGTTTGATTGTGCTAGACTTCATCGGTATGACGACACTGTGGACATATGGTTCTATTATTTTGATGATATATATATATGTGTATTTGTGATGTTAGTATTATGATCGGTAGTCATGTTTAGATATATATAATGTGTTAATTATATATGCAATTTACTTAATGACGGGTACGTGGATATCGTTATAGTTATATGTTGAAGAAATGTATGTTATGCTAGGTAAATGGAGAACAAATGAATTTATTGTTGTTAGGTTATGATGAAATGTATGTGTACATGTTGAGGATTTACGCATGATATTCTAGACTGTATGTCAGAGACTAACTTACAGGTTAAAAGGCTACATAATAGCTGGATCCTACAAGGTGGGAGAGCCTTGGGGACATGGACTTCGAAAGGTAAATGGCATGCGAGTGATTCATTATTTACTTTCACATGATTATTATTATGATGTATATTATGACATGGGTGGGGTAGGGTTTCAGGAAACTCAATCGCCTAGATTGGTTATATGATGACAAACTGAGTACTGGTGCAATGCAGTTATTATATTGGGGAGACATAGTACCTTGTTCCATTAGGGGGGTGGAGGCTTTACCCATCGTTTATCCTTGAAACCCAGTCATGGGAGGACTGTGCTACGACGCACTCCCCAAGGTGTGTGATGATGACTGGTGGTTTCGTGTTGGAGAAGCTTGGTTGATGTAGTTGACACTTCCACTTACGGGTTCTAGCAGGAGCCGATCATGGCTTAACACTTCAGGGTAGTCCAGCAAAGGAAAGGATAGGATGTGGAAGTTAGTTGTGATGTAGGTATATAGGTGTAGCTTTAAGTCAGGATGAAAACAAGATCTAACTATGTGTGTGGGAAAACCCTTGATTGATTATGTGTTGTAACTCAGTAATGTATGAATTGTCGTAAATCAGTAATGTATGAATTGTCGTAACTTAATAAGATGCGGTTAGGTAAAAGACTATATCTTGCAAACTATGTTGAACATGTGTCAGTGAACAATAAGTTTCATGATTATGATTGATGCGTGTGATTTATTACTGTTAGTGTACTTACGCAAGGTATGTAAGCAGCAGCTATGCTTACATAACTCGCCAACATATTTATAAATTGCATGAAATAATGTTGAGTAATAATGTAACTATTGTTGATTAATAATTAATTATTGTTGATTAATAAATGAACTAGGGTTAACCTAGGTAGTAACTAATGCAATTAATTAGTAATGCTTGATTGACTATTATTGAATTTATCTAGTCAGGACTAAGGGTTAAAGCATTAAAATTAATTATCATTTTAATTAGGTTAATATTAAATTGTTCAATTAATATTGATTATATGTTAATAATGTTAATTGATGACAATAAACTATCATTATCATTATCAAAGGTTGTTAATTAGTTTAATTTTAATTAGGTTAATATTAAATTGTTCAATTAATATTGATTATATGTTAATAATGTTAATTGATGACAATAAACTATCATTATCATTATCAAAGGTTGTTAATTAGTTTAATTATAAACTATGGTGCAATTAATATGGAACTAGGTGAAGGAGTTGATTAAGTTTTAGTTGATTTAATTAATTAATATAAATGTGCATTTATAATATTAACTTGGAAGGGTAAGATTAATTACGTGCCAAATAACATTAATTAATTAATTAAAATGTAGGAATCAGGTTAATTAATAGATTACTTAATTTATTAAAATTATGTCGTAGTTTCTTAGAACCAGGGTGTAAATTACAAATAATACCTCGTGTTGGTTGTGGAGCCAGATCTTCTAGTCTCATAGATGATATTGTAGCAGCCGTGTTTGTACCCCAGTTCTATATGATATGTAGGTGGACTATACACTCACCCCAGTGGGCGGGTGTGGGGGGGCATCGCCCCCCCACGGGGTTCCAGGGGGGCCCATCCCCCTTGGCTGGGGGGTCCGGGGGCAGCGCCCCCGAGAAATGGGGTTCAGGGGAAACGCCCCCGAAGAAAATTTTTGGGGTTGTTTTCGCCAGCTGTTTTGCGGGCCCATGGTTTTGGGTATCCCGTGGTATTTTCCCATTGTATTTCCCTTATAAAAGAAAGACATTGTAATACGGATAGGGTTGTTGATGTATTAGGTTTTATGCATTGTAAATATCTTTGAGATCAGGAGAGAGACTGTGAAACAGAGAAGAGGAAGTGCAGCGGTTGTGCTGCAGGTTGTATCCCTTCGACTTGCTGGATGGTAATAATAATAAGGACTGGCAAATTCAGTGTGGACATAGCCCAAGTTGGGTGAACCACGATATATCTGTGTCTCTCTTGTAATGTGTATGTGTGATTATATTTGCATTTCTGTTTATTGTTATTGCTCTGCGATCCTGTTTTTCTAACACCTTGTGCCATTAATAGACAAGTGTTGACTTTTGAGTTAAATAAATAAAAATGATTATTAGTTATAATTGTGAAACTTGAGTTACAAGCCCAAGAATGTAAATTAGAAGTTAATACGGTTGAAACGTGTAAAACCAAAACACATGTGAACCAACCCATGCATTTATTACACTATATATATATTATTTTAATCATTAATGGGAGTCATGGGGGATGGGCTCGAGGAAAGAATTGGAGACTAAAACATTTATGTTTATGATAAGGTATTCATGGTGGAAGGAGAAGAGTCGGAAAGGAGGAGGATAAGGTGGAGAAGGAGAGAGGAGAAGGGGATCATCTTTACCTTAGGATATTTTGGGGTGAAGTTTCATAGGAGAGATAAAATTTTATAGAGGAGAGTAGAAAGGGGGTTCTTGTTGGAGAATTCATAGAGGGATCTAGCTAGTTGACTGGTACTCGGTTTGGGCTCAGGGGTCCAAAGGGGTACCTTTGGAGCTGGGTGGTTGGTGAGACCATGCGAGTTGGTAGGGTGGCATACTTGTTTCGGCTGGTTGAGTTTCATAAGGTCTGGGGGAAAGGTTTTGGTTGTAGGGAAGCAAGCAGGGAAGCAAAAGGGAGCAGCAACAAAGGGGGATCTACTAGCTATTAAGAGGTATTTCTCATTCAAGTATACAATTAATTTCTAACCTTGTAAATCATTATTTTCAAGTTATGAAAAATGTTAATTTTATGAATGAGTACACATGTATTTGCTGCTATACCTGCGCAAATAGTAATTGTTAGAATTAGATAAAATAGTAAATATAACTATTTCAAACATGTAAATATAATTGTAAATGTTATATATTTTTTACTGGCATGAAATTTAAACAAAACTAGAAATGAAAACAAAAACAAAACATAAACTTTGACAAGAATGTAAATAGTGAAAATATTTGATTTTATTAAGAGAAAATGGGGACCCAGGTTGGGGTGCCTACACAACCTTTGTGTTGAAGAACAAATTAGGAAAGACCAACAAATGAGTTGATGCATTGAGTTGAAGAGTAACATTGTTCAGAACGACGATAGTTTAGTTGAAAAGGTTAGAAGCGATGAAGGTCGACTATGAAGCAGGGATAATTTTAAGAAACCATATTTATTTAAAAGTTTATAAACCTTGGAGAATCTTACCAATTCTTAAAATGTCAACTATAAAATATTTGGCAATATTTTTCTAAAATTATTTCAATTTCTAAGGATTTTATATATTTTCCCGCAGGGGTGTATCTCAACCAAAGATTTGCTTGATATGAAGGAAATGTTGTAAATGGAGGTCATGAGTTCAAATCACCTCGGCTTACCTGTGCCCCATGCTTCTGGACTGTGTGGGTGCACCTAGGGGTATAGTGGTAGCATACGGGATTGGATCCCTGGACCCCGTGTCATGTATGTACCAGCCCCATCCTAGTTGTCAATTCCCCTAGTTACAAAAAAAAAGGATTTTATATATTTTAGATAATAATTTGGCAATTTTTAGAGTGAAGAAATTTTATCCCATCAAAATTGGGTAAAACAGGGCTTTAAAAAATGCAAATTGGTGAATATTTTTTTGGAAGAAAACATGGAAAAATAGCCCATGGGCTAAATTTCACCCCTAAAACTATCCTTGTTATGAAGTTGATAAATATTTATTGAAAGCATGGAAATCATTGAAGGATCCATGGAGTGGAAACATAGCTCCATACTTGGATTATTTCATCCAGGAGGGATATCTATTCAATGGAAATAAATTATGTGTCCCTAGAGGATCAATGAGGGAGAACCTGATTAGGAAGTTGCACAATGGAGGATTCATTAAGTCTATCATTTTTGAAAACTTGATAGACTTAATTTGCTTAATTTATTTTCTTGCGCTCTTACACTCTTGATCATACCAAGGGTTGATTCTACTATCTCTCTTATTAACTGAGATTTCAATAGAGAACTTGCTAATGGACTACGAGAGGAGTACAGTAAAATTATGGTAGAGATTTTCTATATTCTCTGTACTAGAAAAAAGGAAACAAATTATTTTTGAAATCATAGAGAAAAAACTCAGTTCTATTTTTATGGAAGATAAAGTGTTTTTGGAAATGAATAAAATTTCTAAAACTAACTAAAAAAATCAAATAATTTTACATTTCAATTAATTAATATTATTATGATGCTATATTAATAACAACATAATTTATTGGATCTCCAAAACCAAATTTTATATTTAAACATGTGAAAATAAAAATAAAAACCACTCTAGTTATTCTTTCATTGGATTTTTTTGTGAGTGAAGTTGTATGAATGAAGTTTATAACCTTTACAATCAACCAAAGTATTTTATGTGTAGATGCCAATTAAAATAAACAATCATTGGCTTACTCATATTAGCCTATTCTCTCAAGTCGACGGAGACTTGATCTTTCTTCGAGTTGGTGTTAGCATTTTCTGGTTTTCATAATTTATTTGATAAAATATTTATTTAAATTGGATTTTTTTTTAGCTGGTTATATCAATAGGTATTTAAATATCTTAGAATTTGGGGTATACTAGTATCTATGTTATTCCTAGATTGCACCAGGATGATACAAGTGTACTATCAAGGTTGATTTTATAGAAATCGTTCAAAATTCTTCGTATATGAATAATTAGTAGCTAATACATAGATAAATCTTAGCAAATCCATGGATACGAGACTACATAAAACACAACAAGTAACATAACTTATTACTTATTTGTGATACCTAACTGAAGTTGATACATTAAAATATGCATAAAACTATTGTACATGATGCTGATGCTCATGACATTGTGCCATTTCCTTCTAAGTTATTTTAGAAAAAACATCATCATTCATCAACAAATGAAGAGTAGTATGGATAGACTAATATGCTAAGTTATCAATATATGTCGAGTTACTCATGATATAATAATATTATTATAGATTTATTATGATTAATTTATTGCCGTATGACTTATACTTTTAAAAAATGATAGATTTTAGTTTAACATAAATTTATGTTGGTTATAATTTGTATAGCTTTCTTCAAATTTAAAATTAAATCTATATATTGTATTAATAATTATGTTATTATCATATAAATAATAACATTAATTTCACAATTAATTGTTCAATTAATTTTAACTTTTTTAAACCATTATTTCATTATTTCATTATAGTAATTGTTAGAATTAGATAAAATAGTAAATATAACTATTTCAAACCTATAAATGTAGTTGTAAATGTTATATTTTTTTTACTGGCATGAAATTTAAACAAAACAGAAACAAAACAGAAACTTTGACAAGAATGTCAATAGTGAAAATATATGATTTTATTAAGAAAAAATGGGGACCCAGGTTGGTATCCCTACACATGGTATCAGAGCCATGGTTCCAAATCTGGAACCATCAGGCTTACTACAATTGAACAGAAGAAAATGCCCCAAGCTGGAGGAGAAAAAGTTTACACCTACAAAAAAATGAGGGGGGGGGGTTAAACAAGAGTCTTGATCAGAAATATGTTTATGGGTTAAATTTTTAGTAAATTTGTATAAATGGTTGAAGTCCCAAGTCCCAACTTGTTTAAAATTTTACACTTGCAAAACAAGACAAGACATATTGAGAAATTAGTAAAACTCTTATTGAAGAAAATACTAGAAACATAATCAATTAATTATGTTAATGTTAGTATCTTTATTATTTTGTTTGTTTGGAATAAAAAAAATAATAAATAATAATAGTTAAAAGAGAGAGAGAGCATATCATGTATATATGCAATATATGTAATTGTTATTGCAAATATATATATATATATATATATATATAAAATTAAAAAATTGAACTATGCCAAATGAAACAAAGATATATATATATAGCATTGATATATATGGACTATATATCAAAAATATATATATATATATATATATATATATATATATAATTTTACTATAAAACAAATTATAAAAAAAAAAAATGAGTTATTTTGTTTGTTTGGCATGGCCATGGGTGCAGCCCTGCACGGCCATGAGTCGGCCTGGGCGTGCAACCCAGAAAATAGCCAAAGTGGCTCGCGGCCTGGTTAACAGCTGAGCTGCATTCATGGGCGGCCCAATGGGCCTGTGGCCTGGGAAAAAAAATCGTTAAAATAGCAGAAAAAAAAAATATTGTGATGAAATATGTAAAAAAAAAGTGAAAGGGCATCGAACTGTAGAGTAACCTAGCAGAGTCTCTTAGCTCAACTATGGCCATCAGTCGACACAATCAGGCTTTAGTGGATTGGATCAAAAAATCTTGGAATCAACTAGCCCAAACTCATATTCTCTCTGGGCAAGTTCAACCAACATATCCATGCGATTTAAATCTGTTCATAGAAACATTCATTGCTAGGATGTATATATGGCAAGAACCTATTCACTGGAGTAGCTTTGGCCATAGCCCTTTGGATGTTGACTGGCCACTCATGGCCATATTCATGGCTAGGCACAGCCGGTCGAGAAATCCATGAGCCAACCAACCCTGAGGGTGGGCCTGTTTGTGCAAGAGAGGCATAATGGGCCAAACTTATGGCATACCTCGTGCCAGAGCTTTGAAAAGGTGGGAGTGAGCGTTGAGTCTGATCCTCCCATCCGTGTGGGGATACAAGAAGAGCAGAGTTCACGTTTGCAGTTAAACCGAGTAAAAAAAAAACAATGAGATGAAAAAGAGTTATACCTGCGTTGGGACTAAGGCTGCAAGTTGAGTTTGTTGACCTCTGGAAGCTCTGCTGTTGGGCTCACATAATCCATGGCTCTCTCTTCCTTCGACCATCATTCCAAATCCCACCTAGAAAAATTTACAGGAGGAAATGACTATGGAAAGGGTATGTCCCTTCTTAGGGTATGGTGTTTATTTTAAAAATAAATTTTGATCTCATGCCAACGACGTGGCAACATGCAACACTGCCTTGACCAGGTCTTAGGGTTGTGGACGAAGTCTTGGGGATAGGGCTAGGTTAGGCCGTAAAATTTTTATTTTATTTTATTTTATTTTCTCTATTAGTTTGTCTTCTATTTATTTTTATTAATTTTCATTATATAACTTATAATAAGGCTAAGTTGGTGAGATATAGAGTGATTTCTAATTATAAGGTTTATATAAAATTGTTGCGAATTCTAATCGATGTAGTTATTATAAATAAATGTATTAAATTTATTTTTTAATATAACTTTAGGGAATTACTATCTTTCTAATTAATTTAAATTTATATATGGTTACGTTCACATTAAGCTCTTTATTAACTGGTTATTAATATAGATGTTTTTATTAATTGAAGTTTGATTATATATATATATATATATTGTGGTTAAATCAAATTTTTAATTTATGTTATTATTAAAATTTTATGTTTTAATTGAATTATGTTAAGTTCTTTAAAATTTTAATAAAGTTAATATATAAATTAATATTAATACAATACCATTTAACATAGTAAATATTAATATAATTAAGTTATTAAATAATTAAATAAATTTATAATTGAAATGTTATATTAGGATTAAGAACTAATTAATTAACCTATAATGCCATAGGTTTAATTTATAAATTTAAACCAAACATGGTTACCGGGCTGGAAGGCACCCTGAGTTTATTTAAAATTTAGGGCAAGTTAAGTGAGATAGTTCGTTTCACACTATAGGTAGGTCGGAGTATGAATTTAATAATAAATTAGTCATGATGTCATCATATGCTAATTATCCTATTATGCGATGTCACAAGAATAACCATGGTAAGAACGAGAGCAAGTCGGGGGCGAGGTCAGGGAATAGCATTACTTGAGTCAAATGTGTCGGCAACATCGCTAGAGACCATCCTTATACTACGCTCGCTGGAGGAAATAAATGAAACACTCCGAGGACTACAAAGAGGAAGTGTTACCTCAGAAGTGGAAGTGGAGGCCCCTCCACTGAGTGAAGAAATTCCCAAAGTAGAAGTGAACACGGTACCGTGACCGTCGCATCAGGATATAATAAGGGAGCTTCAAAAGATAAGGCTTCTAGAATTTTCAGGAGGTCGGGTAGGGATACAAGTTGAATCTTGGTTGGAAGAGATGACCAGGTGCTTAACCTTACAGGAGTACACTTCCACGTCCAAGTCTAAGATCGCAATATTTCAACTAAAGGGGATCACATTGAACTACTTGGGGAACCAAGAAAGGTAGCTACACCTTACACCAGACACCGTTCCATGGGAACTATTTGTGGAAAGTTCAAAGGAAAGTACCTAGCCACATCCTACCAGGAAGAACAAACAAGGGCTCTTCATGACTTAGTACGAAGGCATCTATCCATGGAGGATTATGAGGAAAGGTTCATGGAATTAGTCAAGTATGTCCCTTACTTGGACAACGATGAATGCTAGGTTGACCACTTCGTGTATGGGATCAATACCAAGATTAGGGCCCAAGTTAGGATGTGGAAACCGACTTCGGTTTCTGAAGCGTTTGATTGTGCTCGTTACACAGAGGAGATGCTGGGTGGAAAGCCCATCAGGTCATTCAACTCTCAACAGTCAAGGTTTGTGGGGAAGGCTCCTCGAAGCTACCCTCAGGGAGGGTATGCGAGGCCACCTCACTACAGAAACAGGTATACACCAAGGGTTGCAGCAATAGACAGGTCAGTGGCAACTAGGGTGGTGCCCCCATCAACCATAGGAACTCACCAGGGTGTGAGAAATTTTAGAGGATCAGTCGGTAGGAGAGGGGGTCCCTCTAAGAGGTTCGAACATGTTATTTCACCTACTCCATTACAGGTTGGTTGTTGGGGATGTGGAGGTCCACATTACCAGCATGACTGTCCCGAATTACGATTTGGTATAGTGCATCGAGAAGGAAAGGCTCCAATGGGGAGTGGGGGTAGCAGGAATCAGATCTCGGCTGTAGTAAACAACCATCAGGCAGAGCACCAATCCACTGTGGTTGAATCATATGCTACGGTCAATAATGTTAAGCTTAGAATATTGTTTGATCCTAGTGCTACATATTGTTACATTTCTCCATATGCATTAGACAAATGTGGGTTGGCAGCCTACGAGCATGACAATTTCAACTTAGCTGAAATGGATTTAGGGGTAAAGCAAGTAGTAGGACCTAGTGTCGACAAGTGTGTAGTGGATATCGCGGTGTTTTTTACACAAGTCAAAGTGTATGTCACCACCCTCGGAAGTTATGATATTATCATAGGTATGAATTGGCTTGAGGAACATCGAGCTTTCTTAAACTGTTATGGAAAGAAAGTTCTTTGCATTGATGACAAAGGAGAGGCCATCGAGATCCAAGGTGTCAAACAGAAGGTGTCCCTACGTTTCATATCCACGATGAACGCAAAGTGATGTATGCGACAAGGATGTCAGTTGTATATTGTTGAAGTGGTAAACAATGAGAAGGGACCCTCCTTTGATGACTACCCAGTGTTAGCCGAATTCAGTGACGTCTTTCCAAAGGAATTACCTAGGTTACCTCCTAAGAGGGAATTTGATTTTACCTTTGAGTTAAAACCCGGTTCAGAGCCATCATTGAAGACACCTTACAGGATGAAGAACCCGAAATTTTGTGAGTTACAAATGCAGTTGAAGGAACTGCTAGATCACTGTGGGGTGCGCCAGTAATTTTTGTGACGAAGAAGGATGATTCCTTGTGTCTTTGCATCGATTACCGAGATTTGAATAGAGCCACCATGAAGAATAGGTGCCCAAAATCTCGAATTCATGATCTCTTTGATCAAATGAAAGGGGAGACAATCTTCTCCAAGATCAACTTATGATCAGGTTACCCCCAACTACGGATTAAGGAAGGAGATATACCTAAGATTGGTTTTTGAAGAAGGTTTGGGCACTAGGAGTTTGAAGTGGTACCCTTCGGTTTGACCAATGCCCCAACTGTATTCATGAGTCTCATAAATAGCGTGTTTCGAAAATACTTAGATCAGTTTGTGCAAGTCTTCTTGGATGACATCTTTATCTACTCCAAAAATGAAAGGGAGCACGAGGAACACTTGCGAATAGTGTTGGCATGATTAAGAGATCACAATTTGCACAGTAAGTTGTCTAAATGCTTGTTCTATCAGAAGGAGATCCATTATTTAGGGCATATAATTTTAGGTGAGGGAATTTCAATGGACGCTGAGAAGCTGAAGGCCATAATCGATTGGCCCGTGCTAAGTAATTCACATGGAGTGAGAAGCTTCATGGAGTTAGCCGGGTATTATAGAAGGTTTGTTGAGGGTTTCTCAAAAATTGCAAAACCCATAACTACCCTACAACACAAAGGCAGTAGGTATGAATGGATGGATGAGTGTGATAACGCATTTACTGAGCTGAAAAGACTATTGACGAGTGCACCGATCCTGCGAGTGTCAGATATGGAGAAAGAATTCATAGTTTTCACAGATGCCTCAAGGAAAGGATTAAGTGTAGTGTTGATGCAGGAAGGCAGGGTAATAGCTTATGCATCGAGAAATTTAAAGACACATGAAGAGAATTACCCTACCCATGACCTAGAATTGGCTGCGGTAATGCTAGCTTTGAAGCTTCGGAGACATTACCTTGTTGGACGAAGATTTGAGCTAAAGTCTGATCACCAAATCTTAAGGTATATCTTCACTCAGAGAGACCTAAATGCTAGGCAAATGTGATGGAGTGAATTCATGAGTGAGTATGATTTTGGAATTTCATACATCAAAGGAATGGGGAATGTGGTAGTTGATGCCTTAAGCAGAAAACCAAGGATTTTCTCTCTTATACCTTTGAAGGTTTATTTGAGGGAAAGAGTTTTAGGATAGCTAATCAAGGATAGTTGGTACCTAAAGGTCATGTCGGCACTCCAGAGTGGGAAAATGGCGGGACCTAAGTTTCAAGGCTATGATTTGGAATCCGATGGTTTGTTACAGTATCAAGGGAGGTTGTATATTCCCAAGGAGGGAGATATTACAGAGACTATCCTTAAGGAAGCCAACAGAGTAGTATATTGCATGCACCCATGTATAAAGAAGATGTATGCAAACATAAAACAACTCTTCTTTTGGGGAGGAATGAAAACCGATGTGGTCAGATTCGTCGCTAGGTTCCTTGAGTGTCAACAGGTAAAAGCTGATCGTTACCACCCGGCAGGATTATTACAACCACATGACATTCCTATGTTGAAGTGGGAGGTTATCCCCATGGACTTCGTGGTGGAATTGCCTCTTACCTCTCATAGGCATGATGCCATTATGGCCATCGTTGACAAACTGACCAAAAATCCTCACTTCATTCTAGTCAAGGAGGCCTATGATGTCATAGGTGTGACTCGTGTATTCAGAAATGAAGTAGTACGTCTCCATGGGTTTCCCAAGAAGATAATCTCAGACAGAGATTTTAGGTTTACGTCTAGGTTTTGGACAAGTTTGCAGTCGGTGTTGGGTACTCAGTTGAACATAAGCACCACATACCATCTAGAGACAGATGGGAAAACAGAAAGAGTGAATCAAGTGATGGAGGACATGCTTAGGATGTATGTCATGGACCAGCAGACTCGTTGGGAGGAGCACTTACCCTTGGTTGAGTTTTCTTACAACAACAGTTACCATAGCTCAATTGGGATGCCTCCATATGAACCATTATATGGGAGGCCATGCAGAACACCATTGAGTTGGGAAAGGTTAGAAGATCGAGTAATTATAGGACCTGAGCTGATTCAAGAGATGGAAGAATAGGTTGTTCAGAATAGACAGCGGTTAAAGGAAGCACATGATAGATAGAAGAGCTATGCCGATGCACATAGGGTTAATCGAAACTATAAGGTTGGCGATGCACTTTTCGTCCGCATCAGGCCTATCAAAAGTACAATTAGGTTTGGGAAGGGACAAAGTTATTGCCATGATTTATAGGACCCTTTGAAATTTTAGAGAAGGTTGGACCCGTCGCGTATCGTCTTTTGTTGCCACCCCATTTGCATAAAACTCATAATGTTTTTCATGTATCTGTTTTACGACATTATGTAGCTTATAAGTCTCATAAAATAAATTGGAAGGAACTGCAGGTTTCAGATGAGGGGACCATCAAGGTCGAACCGTTACGTATATTGGACCGCAAGGTTAGACAACTCAGGCACCATTTGGTGGACTAGGTTAACATCCAGTGGGACCAGTATAAAATAGGGTTTGCTACCTGGGAGGACGCAGAGACCATGCGTCATGATTATCCCACACTATTTTGACCATAAATTTGGGACGAAGTTTCCTGAAGGGTGGGTGTATGTAACGCCCCTTTTTGACATCACTACCTGAACTACTATTATATGTTGTATTTGTTTGATTATGCTAGACTTCATCGGTATGACGACACTGTGGACATATGGTTCAATTATTTTGATGATATATATATGTGTATTTGTGATGTTAGTATTATGATCCATAGTCATGTTTAGATATGTATCATGTTTTAATTATATATGCAATTTACTTAATGATGGGTACGTGGATACCGTTACAGTTATATGTTGAATAAATGTGTGTTATGTTAGGTGGATGGTGAATAAATGAATTTATTGTTGTTAGGTTATGATGAAATGTATGTGTACATGTTGAGGATTTACGCACGATATTCTAGACTGTATGTCAGAGACTAACTTACAGGTTAAAAGGCTACGTAATAGCTGGATCCTACAAGGTGGGAGAGCCTCGGGGACGTGGAATTCGAAAGGTAAATGGCATGTGAGTGATTCATTATTTACTTTCACATGATTATTATTATGATGTATATTATGACATGGGTGGGGTAGGGTTTCAAGAAACTCAACTGCCCAGATTGGTTATATGATGACAAACTGAGTACTGGTGCAATGCAGTTATTATGTCGGGGAGACATAGTACCTTGTTCCATTAGGGGGGTAGAGGCTTTACCCATCATTTATCCCCGAAACCTAGTCATGGGAGGACTGTGCTACGGCGCGCTCCCCAAGGTGTGTGATGATGACTCGTGGTTTCCTGCTGGGGAAGCTTGGTCGATTTAGTCGACACTTCCACTTATGGGTTCTAGCTGGAGCCGGTCATGGCTTGACACTTTAGGGTAGTCCAGCAAAGGAAAGGATAGGATGTGGAAGTTGGTTGTGATGTAGGTATATAGGTGTAACTTGAAGTCGGGATGAAAACAAGATCTAACTATGTGTGTGGGAAAACCCTTGATTGATTATGTGTCGTAACTCAGTAATGTATGAATTGTCGTAACTCGGTAATGTATGAATTCTCGTAAGTTAACAAGATGCAGTTAGGTAAAAGACTATATCTTGCAAACTATGTTTTTTTTTAACAGAAACAGGGGAATTTAACTGTATATATAAAAGGCTGTGCACAGCCATTCATTACAAAATCTGGGCCATAAGTCTGCTTTAAGAAGAGGAAAAATACAGATTTTACAATGATTTTTTCTCTTAAAATCCTTGCTCCTAATTTCCCTATGATTCCTGTTCATTCTACTGGTATAAACCTTAACAAACTGTTTGCATAACAAAATACAAAAAAACATTAAAAGTATTTGTTCTTTGAAAACCTGCACAGTGAGCAAAATCCATCATTTCTGAAGAGTTGTTTTATCTGTAATTCGGGTGCACGAAAGAAGCAGCTTCATGCATGCCCTGGTTTACTGACGGCGCCTCTTGAACCCTGCTGAGCTGAGTATGGCTAATGAAAACAGAGAGGTCCTCCTTAACACTATCTACCTTCCCCAGCATTTCAATAGTGTTTCTTTCGATATCATCAAGGCGAGACTCAACACAGGAGAGGCGTGAATGCAAATATTTGAATTCCGTGGTCTGTTCTTTGTTCTGCTCTGCAATGGAACATACAGCAGAATAGGTCCTGCTAAGGTATACTTTAACTTCAGATGTGAGTCGGCTAAGAGTAGCTACAGCTTGCCGTATCCCTTCCATCGTGCTGCACCTGCTGTCACGAGAACCTTCTTCAAACTGCCAGGTATCCGACTCCGAAGCTGTGAGGTTTAGCTGCTGCAAATCTGAGCCAAGCGAGAATGGAATGTGTTGCTCCATGTCACTGAGAGACCTCCTATGTTCCCTCTGCTTCATTAAGTGCTGGGGCGTGAGAGCTCTGGGCGCAGGTGGAAAGCCACATGGCTTAGTCCTTGGCACATGCTGAGGGGCGCGTGTATGGCAGTCTGGACACCTACCTCGGGAGGGGAACCTCCATTCCATTAAATTGAAACGAGACCTCCTTGTTATATCGCTTAGTTCAATGATATGGTTCGAGTCCCTTGCCAAATCAACTAATCTGGTGACGTGGCTCTTAGGGAATGTATTTGTAAGCCAATACATTATTTTGTAACAATTGACCTTTTTCCAAATTGACTCCAATGTTGGCAAGCTTGTCTGCTGAATAATTGAGATTTCTGAGGACATGGAAGAAGAGAATATCGGAAGGAAGAGGAAGAGTTTCAATCCTTCTCTTTAGATTTTGTCTCATTGCTCCTTTCAAGTTCTTGCTTTTCATGCTCTGAATTACATGTCTGGAATCTCCGATCACCTGGAGCTTTGCTATGTTCATGGAGGATTCATACTCGAGAGAATAGTAGATCGCCAACCACTCTGCTTCGTTATTTGTTTTCGTTCCTAATCCCCAAGAAAAGTCTGCAACTATTTTTCCTCCGGGATCAAAAATAATCCCCCCCGCACCTGCCTCCCCAGGGTTTCCTTTAGAAGCCCCATCAAAGAAGATTGTGTGTCTTTTTTTACTTTTCCACCAGTTATTGAAGGTCTGTTTATCTTTCCTTATCTCCCATTCTTGTAGCAATGGTGTCATATTGGATTGAAGTGAACTCTCTTTCACAAAGTTTTGGCACCACTGAAATTCGTGCCAGTTTAGAGCCTCTTTCTGCTGTAGTGTAATCCCCTTGGTTCTTAGTGATTCTGAAGTGAGTGTTATGATTTTGTTGGTTGTTCTGATTTCTGTTTTTGCTTTCCCTTCAAAAACTCGTTGATTTCTTTCCAACCATATTTGCCAACACAGATTCATCGGGAGAAGTTTTAAAATTCTAAATAAAGTTGGTTTTGCCTTTCGGGCTCCCTGAAAGCCGCTGACCCAATTGCTTATCATTTGGTGAATTTGCTTAGGTATTGAGATAAGTTTTGAAATAGGGCCAAGAACCAATTTCCAAACCTGCTTGGTGTAGCTGCACTCAATGAAAAGATGCTGAGAAGTTTCTTCTGCATTTTGACATAAATAGCATCTGGAAGGTCCTTCAATTCCTCGAAGCTTTAGATTGTCCGCTGTCAATTGTTTGTTGTGAGCCAGGCCCCAGAAGAAATAATTGATTTTTGGTATGCTATCTGAGTTCCAAACCTTCTGCCAAAATCTTTGATTCGTGGGATGCTTAGTAGTGAGTAATTCATATCCAGCCTTGACAGTGTACCTTCCGGTCTTCCCCCAGCCTCTGACATCTTTAGCACTAATGCTGACTGGGGCTTTCCCATGTAATAACTGGAGGAAAGCCTTGTAGTTTTCAACAAGGTTTGCTGGGGGTTCTATGGCTTTCCAGTCTTTCCATCTTCCAGTTGACGTCCAAGTTGCCATATCTGACAGCCTTTGAATTCCTGAATCCTGAAGCCAGATCTTGATGTTTTGGATTTCCCTGATTTCTCCTAAGGGGCGCTCTCCTTTGATACTATCCTTCCAAATATTAATTTTTTCCCCATTGCCCGGGATCCAGTGTAGATGTTCCTTTATTAGATCAGCTGAGGAATGAATTAACCTCCATATTGTTGTTCCTTTCTTCTTTTTTAAGTTATTCAGACATCTTTGCCGAGGTCCTCTAATGTACTTTTTTCTTATGACCTCCTTCCACCAGTCTCTCTTACCAGTTATCATTCTCCAGACTACTTTAGCTCCCATGGCTTTGCTCATTGTTGCAGGGTCTCGTATTCCCAATCCTCCTCTTTTGCGATTTTCTTTGACTGTTTTCCACTTTACAAGGTGAAACTTCTTACCCTGAGTTTTTCCACCCTGCCAGAGGAACTTTCTGATTTCTTGACAGATAGTATTAGTGACAGACTTTGGGGCCAAAAGAATGGCTCCTGAGAAGATTGGAATTGAGGTGAGCACGGCTTTGATTAGAATGACTTTGCTTGAAAGGTTTAGCCAGCGGGCTCCCCATGAGCTTATCTTGTTTTTAATTTTTTCTAGGATGGGAGTCCAGGAGGTCGAGGTTGCTTTTTTTAGAGAAATAGGTATGCCCAAATACTTGAAATGAGTCCAGTCAAAACATGGCTTGCATTCTAAGATATTAGCTAGATTTATGAGTTGAAGAGTATTACAATTCCAGCCGTAGACATTACACTTTTGATTGTTTGTTTTCCCCCCGGACGCCCTCAAGAAGGTGGAAAGAGATAGCTTGAATCTATGGGCTATTATAGGCGAAGCACTTCCTAACAATATGGTATCATCAGCAAATTGAGCATGGTTTATTGGTTGGACATTTCTGACAATTTCAATTCCGGGGAGGGATCCAGAATCTTGAAGTCTGTTTAAAGTTCTGCTAAAGGAGTCTGCCATAATCACGTAGAGACATGGGGAAAGGGGACATCCCTGCCTCAGTCCTCGAGACAAGCGTAGGAAGGTAGAGGGTCTTCCATTTACTAAAGGTGCTATCCAAGGTGAACCAATGCAGGCTTTTATCCATCCTATGAAATCTTCCTCAAAGCCAAATTTCTTCATAACTGTAAAAAGAAATTCATGTCTAACCCTATCAAATGCATTTGCCATATCAAGTTTAATGGCCATACCTGAATCCTTTCTTTGGATGCTTGAATGGATGGCTTCTTGGACTAGTAGAATATTGTCATATATTTGACGTCCTGTGATAAAACCTCCTTGATTAGGAGAAATGATGCGAGGTAAAAGCCCTTTGACTCTGTTAGCAATGATCTTTGTGAGAATTTTGTAGGAGGAGTTGCAGAGAGAGATTGGCCGGTAGCGTTCCAGAGTGAGAGGATTTTTATCTTTAGGGATTAATGCAATGAAGGAGGAGTTTGTGGCTCCCCCTATTCTTTCTCTTTTCCTGGTCCAATTTAACATTCGGAGGAGGTCTTTTTTTAACCAATGCCAACATGTCCTGTAGAAGCTTATTGTAAATCCATCAGGACCGGGGGCTTTATCCGGGTGTAGAGACCAGATTTCCTTTCTAGTTTCAATTTCCGTAATCTGACCCATTAAGTTTTTGTTGTCGGCCTCTGATATGAGATTCGGAATCTCTCTGCCCATGTATTCCATGTCTTCTTGAAGCACGTCCTCATTGCTGTTGTATAATCTTTCAAAATGAGCTTTTGCTTCTTTTAAAATGTTGTCCTGACCCTCAATTTTCGCTCCATCCACCTTTGTGATGCTCTCAATATTGTTCTTCCTATATCTCTCCTTACATTGTGCATGGAAAAATTTAGTATTTCTGTCTCCTGCTTTTAGCCAGAGGCTTCGAGATTTTAATCTCCATTCTTCTTCCTCTTTTTTAGCTACTTTTTGTATTTTCTCCTCCATTTCTTTTTCCTCCATAAGCATGTCTTCAGTGACTGGGTTTTGTTCCATTTTGTTTTGGAGATCCCCTAACTCTCTTTGCAAATTCTCTATCTCCTCCCCAGGCTTTATATAATTAGTCTTAGCCCAATTTTTTAAAGTGCTTTTCACCAACTTGAGTTTTGATTCCCATATAAATCCTGGTGACCCTGGAATAAATTGTCTCCACACAGCTTTCACCTCTTCTAAACATTCCTCATTTTCAAGCCAGGCAGGATTATATCTAAATGGAAGAGGACCTAGATTTCCAGGGGAGGAGAAGAATAAAGATATAGGTCTGTGGTCAGACGCTGCAGAGGCGAGGATATTTGAGTTAGGAAGCTTAGTACCAGTAATAAAGGTATTGCTTAATAGAAACCTGTCGAGTCTGGCTGCTATATGATTTGGCCCAACTCTTTTATTGTTCCACGTGAAGGTGCCTTGCTTGGGTTTAACATCGACAAGATTCCAGGCTGCCATCAGATCTTCCATTTTTTCCCCGTATGGATCTCTAACTTTCGATCCTCCCTTTCTTTCATCTGCTGAAATGGTGACATTAAAATCTCCCGCTAGAATGCAAGAAGATCCAGCTATCCTGTGGCTTAAACCTGTTAACTGATCCCAAAATTGTTCCTTCTGTCCATAGACAGTAGGGCCATAGATATTCCCAATCCAAAAAGTTCTATTGCTTGCTTTTTCCTCCAATTCTACAAAAATCCAATGTCGATTAGAAAAAGAGTCTTTGTTTTGATACATACCTTTTTCCCACCAGGTGATGATTCCTCCAGAAGCTCCTGAGGAGCTCGCTGCTATTCCTTCCCCACTGGGCCAGACTTGTCTCATGAGATTGAGACTATCCTCCTCTTGCATTTTAGTCTCCTGGATCAGAAGGATTGAGAACTTTTCCATTCTTTTTATTCTTTTTATTGCTTCTATTTTCTGTCGTCCACCTAATCCTCTGCAATTCCAGGAGACTATTTTCATTATTTCTTTGAGGGTTGAGGACCTTCTCTGTCCTTTCTTTCCTCCTGAGTTCCTTGCTGCTGTTTTCCATTCGAGATTATTCTTACATGCTGGTCCAGGCTGGTTTGCTTACCCGCCGCTTTTTCTCTGGCTACTTCTTGTTCTCTTATTACTTTGTTGTATTTCCTTCCTCTTTTTACCATAGGTTCCTGCTCCTCGTCTTTACTCTCTGAAGTTTCTTCTTGGAATAGTTTTGCTTTTGCCCGCGTTATTGATCCTCCGGAGTTAGAGGAGGGTTCTATTTCTACCGCTGGAGTCTGGTGTGTCGGGATGCAAACTTGCTAATTTCTGATATCCAAATGTTCCTCATTTTCTTGAACCAACCCATGCATTTATTACACTATATATATATTATTTTAATCATTGATGGGAGTCATGGGGGATGGGCTCGAGGAAAGAATTGGAGACTAAAACATTTATGTTTAGGATAAGGTATTAATGGTGGAAGAAGAGTCAGCAAGGAGGAGGATAAGGTGGAGAAGGAGAGAGGAGAAGGGGATCATCTTTACCTTAGGATATTTTGGGGTGAAGTTTCATAGGAGAGATAAAATTTTATAGAGGAGAGCAGAAAGGGGGTTCTTGTTGGAGAATTCACAGAGGGATCTAGCTGGTTGACTGGTACTTGGTTTGGGCTCAGGGGTCCAAAGGGGTACCTTTGGAGCTGGGTGGTTAGTGAGACCATGCCAATTGGTAGGGTGGCATACTTGTTTGGGCTGGTTGAGTTTCATAAGGTCTGGGGGCAAGGTTTTGGTTGCAGGGAAGCAAGCAGGTAAACAAAAGTGAGTAGCAACAAAGGGGGATCTACTAGCTATTAAGAGGTATTTCTCATTCAAGTATACAATTAATTTCTAACCTTGTAAATCATTATTTTCAAGTTATGAAAAATGTTAATTTTATGAATGAGTACACATGTATTTGCTGCTATACCTGCACAAATAGTAATTGTTAGAATTAGATAAAATAGTAAATATAACTATTTCAAACATGTAAATATAATTGTAAATGTTATATATTTTTTACTGGCATGAAATTTAAACAAAACTAGAAATGAAAACAAAAACAAAACATAAACTTTGACAAGAATGTAAACAGTGACAATATTTGATTTTATTAAGAGAAAATGGGGACTCGGGTCGGGGTGCCTACACAACCTTTGTGTTGAAGAACAAGTTAGGAAAGACCAACAAATGCGCTGATGCATTGAGTTGAAGAGTAACATTGTTCAGAACGACGATAGTTTAGTCGAAAAGGTTAGAGTCGATGAAGGTCGACTATGAAGTAGGGATAATTTTAAGAACCCATATTTATTTAAAAGTTTATAAACCTTGGAGAATCTTACCAATTCTTAAAATGTCAACTATAAAATATTTGGCGATATTTTTCTAAAATTATTTCAATTTCTAAGGATTTTATATATTTTCCCGCAAGGGTGTATCTCAACCAGAGATTTGCTTGATATGAAGGAAATGTTGTAAATGGAGGTCACGAGTTCAAATCACCTCGGCTTACCTGTGCCCCATGCTTCTGGACTATGTGGGTGCACCTAGGGGTATAGTGGTAGCGTACGGGATTGGATCCCTGGACCCCGTGTCATGTAAGTACTAGCCCCATCCTAGTTGTCAATTCCCCTAGTTACAAAAAAAATAGGATTTTAAATATTTTAGATAATAATTTGGCGATTTTTAGAGTGAAGAAATTTTATCCCATCAAAATTGGGCAAAACGAGGCTTCAAAAAATGCAAATTGGCGAATATCTTTTTAGAAAAAAACATGGAAAAATAGCCCATGGGCTAAATTTTGCCCCTAAAACTATCCTTGTTATGAAGTTGATAAATATTTGTCAAAAGCATGGAAATCATTGAAGGATCCATGGAGTGGAAACATAGCTCCATACTTGGATTATTTCATCGAGGAGGGATATCTATTCAAAGGAAATAAATGATGTGTCCCTAGAGGATCAATGAGGGAGAACGTGATTAGGAAGTTGCACAATGGAGGATTAGGAGGACACTTTGGCATGGAATAGAACAAGGCATTGGTCGAAGAGATATATTATTGGCCAGGATTGACATCGGATGTGAAGAGATGGATCCGATAGTGCATGATATGCAAACATGCCAAGGGAGGAAGCCAGAATATGGAACTATATGCACCCTTACTGACGTCGACTTTCCCATGGGAAAATATCAGCATGGATTTTGTGTTGGGATTACCAATGACACAAAAAGGTAATGAATCCATCTTTGTGGTAGTCATCAAGTTTTCAAAAATGATAGACTTAATTCCATGTTGGAATACAAGTGACGCCAACGATATTGTTTTACTGTTCCTTAAAGAAGTGATGAGATTGCATCGGTTTCCAAAGAGCATAACATCGAATAGACATACCAAATTCATGGATCATTTCTAGAGAACCCTGTGGAAGAAGCTCGACACGAGGTTGTAGTTTAGTTCTGCATATCATCCACAAACTGAAGGGAAGACTAAAGTTGTGAATAAGAGCTTGGGGAATTTGTTGAGATGCTTGAATATTGACTAACCAAAGCAATGGGAAAATGTGCTAGAATAAGCGAAATTTGTGTAAAACAACTTGGTCAAAATATTGATGGGAATGAATCCATTCCTGATTGTGCAAGGGAGAAGTCCACATGGAGTAGCTGACTTATCCAAACTAGCAAAAAGGGTGACAAGAAGTGCATATGACAAATCATTTGTTGATCATATGAAGGAAGCGCACAACAAAGTGAAATAGAAATTGGAAAAGAGTAATGTGACATACAAGTTGAGATCCAACAGAAAGACATGATTTAATTCATTTACAGAAGGTGACTCAGTATATGCACATCTGCAGAATGAAAGGTTTCCAAGGGCTACATATAACAAGTTGAAGATGAAGAAGATAGGTCCGTGTAAAATTCTGAAGAAGATTTCAAACAATGCATATGTATTGGAGCTGCCATAGGAATGGGCCATATCATCCATGTTCAACGCTTTCAACTAGTAAACGTATGAAGAATGTTCGACGAGTCGAAATGAAATGGCTGTGGATTGGCAAGAGACGATATTGATCCAACTGACATAAGAGATTGTCGAAGTGCTCAACGAGTGAGAAGTCAAGAATATAGGTAGCCAAAGGTGGAAAGAATACTTAGTCCAACATAAGGACATGAGTTTAGAGGAAGCAATGTGGATTTTAGAAGAGAAGCTCAAGCGAGTTGTAGAACCATGACTGTAGTTTTTTTCAACCCGTGGAGGTTGATGCAAGGGCATCAAGGCCCAAGAGAACCAGTCCAAGTTGAACAAATAAATTCACATGGAGGATAGTCAAGGACATATAGAGGTGAAATCAAAGTGTCAACACCAAAATGGAAGTCATGGGAATTCTGACCAAATGTGGTTCATGACGGATGACGAGATAAAGTAATGAAGTTGCAAGTAGGGTGACCAATGAATAGCCGCACAGGAGACTAAAGAGTAGAGGAGGTTGGGGATGATGCCAACCAGAGGATCAAAGAAAGTCACGAGTCAGATGAAAACAACAGAAAACGTGACTGATGGAGAATCCAAGATCCCAAGGCATAAATCCCCTTTAGAAGTTGGAACAGTTACAGACCAGTTATGGAAGTTGTTGGAAAAGGCCAGGTGGAGGAAGGAGTCGAGTAGGGCCACATGAATAATTTAAATGTACAGGATGGTACATGAAAGTTAGTGAATCTTCCAGATGAATATCGAGTGGTACTTTGAAGCAGGGAACACATATAAATGCATGTGGTAACCTGATAGAAGGAAGGGGCATAGAAAGGGAAGTGTGGTTGTATTGAGGATGAAGAATTCCCTCATACATATAGCTCACTTAGTACTATGTGTAATCAATCGATGTCCATTCACACTGAACCAAGCTAAATTTACACTGTAATCCCTCTTGTGAAGAGATTTTGTTAATTTAATTGAAGCCATAATTCTTGGAAAATATTCTTGTGTGTGTTGTGTTCATTTTCATTGTGCACACTAATCTGCATCTGACCCCCCACCGTGTTTGCATCACTCTCACTATCGAATATGCCCAATCATAAATCAATTGTGAACTCTAACAGAAAATGATGGAAACAATTTTGTTGTTGGCGATCTCATATCCATGGTTTAATGTTGGACCATGCACTATTGATGTATATACTAGGGTGTTATAAAAATAGATTCTGTATGTTTTTTTGGGTTGTTGTTGGCTACTAGTCTTTAACGTCCACTAATACCAAATTTGGTCTATTATATCTTAAGAGAAAATATAATATATAGATTATTTGGATTTCCTTAAAATATTATTCATATCCTCAAAAAACTTAAAGAGCAGTGTCCCTAGTTATCTATAGTTTTGAGTAGCTATTAGAAAGGTTAGTGCTGGAGCAAAGATTTTGGAATTGAGATACTGAAACTATGCAGAAAAATATGGTGAGTCTATGAGAGATTAAAAGAAAACCCCTAATTTCATAGGATATCAATAAATACCTACAAAAATGATTTAAAGGCCCATTGTATTATGTGTGGAGAAGCCTATTTAAAGGATTGGTTTAATCAAATTTATGTTTATTATGTTTTTTTTGTTTATTTGAATTTTGTAAAAAAAATATTTTTGTATTATATGAGGCAAGATATGTGAATTGAATGTTTCCTATAACGATCTTAGATCCATCTTAAACCTAGATTTGTAAAGCATTGAGACGGAACTAATTTCTTGAGGTGTGAATTTTGTAAGTACTTTTTAGTTTTGTAACTAATGAGCAGACACCAATTTTTTAATTACATGTTTTTGACGACATCCTTTTTTAATTACATGTTTTTGACAACATCCTTGTTACTGGGGGAAAATCAACTAATCAACTATAATTGTCAAATGAAAGACAAAGTTAAAAATAACTAGATATCCCTTTCATACCTTCAAATAACTATAATATATTGACCTTATTTTTCACAATTATAAAACACTTTTATGAATGAACCTATAAGAAAGTATTAAAAAAATCAGTTGACTTAAAAACAAAAGTCAATTGGGTGTAGATTGAGTGGTCGAGAGGAATGTTGTTATCCTCTTAGGAATCCACTCTCACTATATATATTGCTTGGAAAAAATTATTAAAAAATAAAAAAAATTCAAAAAAAAATTCATTATCTTGTAAATTATTTAAAACTAAATTAAAGTAGTTGATTAACAATTTATCTAGAAATTTTGGTTATTTTGTTTTATTAATTAATTAAAAATAAATAAACATCATAAACCAAGTATTTTGTTTAATAAAAAAAAACCCAAAGAAATGATGATATTCTGATTGAATAATAAACAATTACTAAACTAAATCATAATAGATTGCTTGAAAAACTAAATCAGAATAGATTGCAATCCATTCTTTATTTTGAATCAAAATTGTTGGTTTAACTTCATTATTAATTATGTTGACAGTGTGAAACCAAGATAGGTTGATATCTATATATGAAAAATGATAGGTTAGTAATAATTCAGAGACAATGAAAATAATAAAAATTTGTAATCTAGAGTTTTGAAATTTAATTGACAATTTCCTTTTCACACCCACATAAATATAAGCCATTTAAATAAAAACGTTTAAATTCAAATTCAAATTTCAACACTGGTCTGACCCACACCAGAACTTACTGAAATTCTCGAACAGTCCTATGACCAAAAGGCAGCCGACGAATATAAGCAATTTAGAAAAGTACGTTTTTTCTAGATATGTTTGACAAAGTGAAGCTGTAAAACGACAGGTAAGGTGCACCACATTTCTCACAATTTCTCGTTGTGCACCAGATTGCTGTCTGCTTTAAATATCTTTTGGCAATTTCAACTACCTCTGACGAACGGTTTCTATATAAGCTTCGGCTGCCATAAGTCAAAGGCTGAAATTTGCACGAAAGACTAAATGTACATTTTTTCTAGATTTCTTTGATTAACTCAACCAGGGTCTGGCAATGTCAACGATTTCTATTTCAATTAAGTGCATGACATGCGCCTTGAGCCTCAAGTGTCTTGATCTGTCAAAATCAGTTAGGATATGCATTCGGTAGGTTTTGAATACAGTTCTACTGCAAATGTCAGAGCAGTAATAGTTAAATTAAAAATGGTAGGTTTTTCTGGTTCGAGCCTTGAGCTTTTTGAGTTCAGGTTTTTTGTCTGAAGGTTGAAAGTTTACCACTTTTCCTATCCATGAAACATGGTTAAGTATTGGTAGGTTTCTTGTCACTTTTTTCCAAATACCTAATTACTTTTTTTTGTTGAAAAAAAAACAACCTACAGAATATTGACATTGAAGAAATTTGAGGAGAAGTCGTATTGATATTAAAGGTAGGAAACTATTGACATTGAGCCACATTACTGATGGCATGTACTAAAACTATCTAGCGTGTTCTGTACAGTGCAGAGGTTAAATCCACAATGGATATCGCTCAGAATCTGTGATGCTATTTGCATCTAGTGACAGAATAGAAAACTAAAATTTATCTGCACCACAATGGATATCACTGGATGCTATTTGCACTACATGCTAAATGGGAAACTGAAATGTACACTAAATTCTAGATTTCAATGTCCAAGCAAGGGACTAAGCCGGAGGAGACATAATTATATTGGATCATCAGCCCTACACTCATATTTCTGAGATCATCATATTGGTAATTAAACAATATTCTTTTAATTTATGGAATATGAATATATTCATGTTTTATGACCTAATTTGCTTTTAACAAATGTTCCAGTGATTATAATCATAAATTGTAATCAAAAAATACTCTTATAGTTTACGGAAAATTAATATATTCATGTTTTATGGTTTAAATTCAAAAAAAAATGTTATAGTGATTTTGAACCGATAATGGAATTTAATTTTAAATTTAAAATTAAAAACATATATAAAAATAATGATTTGAAATTTATTTACACTGTTTAAAAAAATAGAAATATGTAATGATCGAGGAGACTTTGTCTTTGTCAATGGTAGGTCATAAAATTATAATGGATACTCATCACACTTTATCATATAATAATTTTTCTTTTTATAATGTATTCTGTTACTTTGTCTTTCTGGACGGTAGGTCAAAAAACCATAATTGATACTCATGACCTTGGGATATAATAAATTTTATTTATAAAGTACGTAAATGAAAATTGACCCTTTGTGTTTGCATAAAACAGTCGTTCCGAATACCTTCCAGGCCCGGGTACTAAAAGGAACATAAAATTGACTATTTCTGTTTGCATAAAACAGTTGCTCCGCCAGGCACAGGTACTAAAACGAAAATGTCTCATACGTATCTAAACAAAATGTATATAGTACTATTTTTAGCAATAGTTAATATGAATTAAGTTTATGTGAATAAGATTCCAAAATTCGGTTAGGTATATTTAATTTTGGATAAGTCATAATAAACAAGAGTTACCAGGTAGTAATGAAATTAGTTCTTATGTTTTGCGTTATTGAAAATTAGTTGTTTTGAAATTTGTAAAATATTGTTATAATGAGATTAGATAATATACATAGTAATGAAATTATTTTTTAAAATTTACATAAATACTAAATATTAAATTAAAATATATTGATGATGATGATTATGATTACTTTCTTTTATTGGACATTAAGAAGGTTATTATTTGGTTTGCTTTAAACTTTTGTTTCTATGCTCAAAAAATTTGGTAAGAAGTTTTTCAAGCTCACTATAGTTTTGGCAAGTTAGGAGGTTAGCAAGGTTTTATTCCATTAAATACTATGAAAATCATATCTAATGTGGGTGTAAGCACGACACTCTAAGAGAAAGTGATTTTCATCCTCAACACTCATAAACTCACAAAGATGGAAAACCCTTTCCACCCACGGAGTTTTAGGAATAGGCCAATGCCCCGTTTCGGTATGAAGATGATGGGAGTTTGTTCTAATATTGGCTATATTATTTTTCTTCTTTGAACTACTTACTATCAAGAGATATTTTTTATCTTTCAAATTAAGGTTAATGACCTCCTTATAGTATCTTAGTTTTCTCTTAACCACTAAATTTTCATAGCACCACAATTTCTCTTTAAACTTTAAGGTAATAATATTTTCGACATTATCGATATTCTGTAAAGTGTCATTTTCATCAATGCCTCAATGGTCTAACCAAACCATCGTATCCTTACACCAACTCCGCTTGAGTTGTAGTTGGTTTTGACTTGAATTTAAAGCAATTTTAGGAAGTCTATTGTTTCCCATGTTATTTATCTTCTGCTTGTACATGAGGTACCTAGTCATAGCTATGCTTTCGATGGGGAAAAGACCCACTTCTATGAGGAGAATATGATAAGGCGTATTGCTTTTAATTTTGAGGTTTGTAAGTTATAAACCACTTCTGGATTTGCTCATTCTTTCCCCGATATTCTCTAGAAATGTTGCACCCCCATACTTCAAAATCATATAAGATAAAAAGGATGAAAAGAGTTTCAAAGAGGAAATCTTTTTTATCCCACATGGCCACATTGGATGATTTACATTTATTTTCAAGACCAAAATAAGCTTTACATCCTCCATTAATTCTTTTCTCAATGTTATGGTTCCAATTGAGCTTGTGATGAATATCAATTCCAAGATATTTGTAAGAAGTCACTTCCTCCAGTTTATGTCTTTCCTAGATTTTATAATCATAAATTTTGTCTTGTTGGTGTTTACAGTCATACCCATGTTAGAACAGAAATATTTGAGAATTCTTAATAGTTTATCGCAATTAAAGGGACACCTTGCCATGAGAACAATATCATCATCATAAAGAAGGAGGATGATAACTATCCTAGCTAAGATCGTGCGAGCACAACTTCCTTCTTCTAAACATCTTTCTAGTTTATCGATGTAAATGCCAAAAACAGTAAGGGACAGGGGGGAACCTTGCTTAATTCCAATATTACAGTTTATATCCATTGACGATCCCTCATTATTCTCAAATTTGGCCATGACCTTCTCGTATAACCTTATTGCGACATCTCTTGAAAATCAAAAGGAACATTGGGCTCCTCTATCCTATTCCACACGTTATTTCTAGGAATTGTATCAAAATCTTTCCTGAATTCTACAACGCAACAAACAATACGAGACTTATTATTACCGCATTCCTCTGCAATGAGGTGGTCTGTGGTTGAATGATTCCTTCTAAAACTTGTTTTTCCTTTATCCCTCTTACTTTCCATTTCTAGCCATTCGTTGATCTTCATTTCTAAGCTAATACTGTATAACTTGGTTAGGAGAGGGATAATCATAATGGTCCGATAATTAGAGGACTTATTTTTATGGCCACTTTAGAAAATAGGAATAATGACGCTCTAAGTCCAAGTGTAGGGAACCCTTGCTTGACCGCTAGATTAAAGAGCTTGTGGATTCCTGGGATGAGGAAAGGCCCCCCAATTTTTAAGTTTTCTACTTGGTAGCCTTCAATGTCTTTGGATTTTCCATTTGCTAAGCACTTAACCCTGAAATCTATGTCTTCTAAAGAGAAAAATTCTTTCATTGTAAGAAGGGTTTGAATGTTATCTATGATATCCATAGATTAGTAAATATTTTTAAGATAGGAATTCCAATCTTTTAAAGCAATCTTATTATCTTCTTTTGTTTTGTGAGTTAGAATTTGCCTCCAGAATTCCTTAGGACCCACCTTGGAGAAGTGTTAAGATATTTTCGTGTCATTTACTAAGATAGTTCCTTTTTTTCTTCTTCTTTTAATTAGGGTTTTCTAGTGATTTATCATCTCCATTTTTATCGATTCTGCAGTAGCTTGCTTAATTTATTTTCTTGTGTTCTTACACTCTTGATCATACCAAGGGTTGGTTCTACTATCTCTCTCATTAACCGAGACTTCAATAGAGAACTTTCTAATGGATGATGAGAGGACTACAGTAAAATTATGGTAAAGATTTTCTCTATTCTCCATACTAAATAAAGGAAACAAATTAGTTTTGAAATCATAGAGAAAAAACTCAGTTCTATTTTTATGGAAGATAAGGTATTTTTGGAAATGAATAAAATTTCTAAAACTAACTAAAAGAAATCAAATATTTTTACATTTCAATTAATTAATATTATTATGATGCTATATTAATAACAACATAATTTATTGGAACTCCAAAACAAAATTTTATATTTAAACATGTGAAAATAAAAATAACAACCACTCTAGTTATTCTTTCATTGGATTTTTTTGTGAGTGAAGTTGTATGAATGAAGTTTATAACCTTTACAATCAACCAAAGTATTTTATGCGTAGATGCCAATTAAAATAAACAATCATTGGCCTACTCATATTGGCTTATTCTCTCAAGTCGATGGAGACTCGATCTTTCTTCGAGTTGGTGTTAGCATTTTCTGGTTTTCATAATTTATTTGATAAAATATTGATTTAAATTGGATATTTTTTTGAGCTCGTTATATCAATAGGTATTTAAATATCTTAGAATTTGGGGTAGATTAGTATCTATGTTATTCCTAAATTGCACTAGGATGATACAAGTGTACTCTCGAGATTGATTTTATAAAAATCTTTCAAAATTCTTCGTACAAGAATAATTAGTAACTAATACATAGATAAATCTTAGCAAATCTATGGATAAGAGACTACATAAAACACAACAAGTAACATAACTTATTACTTATTTGTGATACTTAACTAAAGTTGATACATTAAAATATGCATAAAACTACTGTACATGATGCTCATGACATTGTGCCATTTCCTTCTAAGTTATTTCAGAAAAAACATCATCATTCAACAACAAATGAAGAGTAGTATGGATATACTAATATGCTAAGTTATCAATATATGTCCGGTTACTCATGATATAATAATATTATTATAGATTTATTATGATTAATTTATTGCCGTATAAAAAATTTGATTGACTTATACTTTTAAAAAATGATAGATTTTAATTTAACATAAATTTATGTTGGTTATAATTTTTATAGCTTTCTTCAAATTTAAAATTAAATCTATATATTTTATTAATAATTATGTTATTATCATATAAATAATAACATTAATTTCACAATTAATTGTTCAATTAATTTTAACTTTTTAAAACCATTAATTCATTAACTTTTATGTAAATTTTAAACAATTCACTCAAGCCATCATTTTCTTTGTACAATCTTTCCATATTTTATGATGATTCTCAATCATCATTTTCTTTTTACGATTTTTCCATATTGGCCATAGAATTTGAATTTTCTTAATATCTAGAAATTTCAAATTGGAATTTGAATTTTCTTAAAATTCCGAAATTTCAAATTATAGTTAATATGAGTACATATAATATTTAGTAATTATTTAAATTTCATTTCTTATTTAAAAAATATAAATTCTATCTTTGTATTTGAATTTCAAATATCATAGATATAACGATGAAGCGTGGTAAGTAATCCCACAATTTAGTTTTAATATTCGAAGACATTTCTTAGTTTAAAAAACTAAAAAAAATATTCGTGGAATTTGATAGTCATTGAGCATTTTGATCGTTAAATATGGTTTAAAATTTTAGCTAACCGTCTTTTGTGAAAGGTGATAAAATTTCTAAAACCTATTTTTGAAGGGCAATATAATTTATAAAGTGTCATTGTATTACTACTATTTTTGAAGGACAACAAAATTCATAAAATGTTATTATATTACCAATTTAATAACAGTATTAATATATTTATGTTATATAAATTATACTTTTCTAAATTCCAATTTAGAAAGCATACATTCATGAAATAAATAGAAACATCTATTAAATTAAAATTATTTTCATGTGCAAGTTGCATTGATTTGTTAATCTATACTTTCTAAATTCCAACTTCCAAAGAATACATTTATTAAAAAAATAGAAACATCTATTAAATTAAAATTATTTCCATGCCTTTCCATTTGCAAGTTACATTGATTTTTCCTAAAAATAGGAAAACTCATATTTTTTTATTTTTTTATAAGTGCAATGGTTTCAGTGCTCAATGCTTATTGATTATATTAGCATGCTCCAACAACTTTGGGAGTTGGAAGTTGGGAGTTGGAGGGCCTTGGAGACAAAGGTTGAGAGTTATTTGCATTATAGAGATAATTCTTGCACTATTTTTTTGCATGTGTATTTAGTCATTTATCCCATAATTTCAATAATCTATATAGATTTGGACTAGAAGAGTATTGGTTAATTCTCCAACTCCTAGTGAAATAATTTAAATGAAGGCAAGTACTAAATAAGGGGTTGAGAGACATGAAATCTGTGTGCAACATTTGGAATGAAAATTGCCTATGCAGTTTGTAGAATAAATGATACATAGAAAAGAGGCATATAGAGCTATATTTTGTAGAGTCTTGCATTCATTATTTATAAGGATTATATTTACAGAGGATTGAATCTATTTAAAAATATGGATTATGATTACATGTGCCATATATTTACAAAGACTCAAGCATCTTTTATAACAATAATGACTAGCGTATAGATATATAGCTTTCGACTGGGCATATTGATTCAATTCAAATATAATGTAACTCTTAGGTCTCCATTTTATGATAACAATTTTGCAAACAAAAATAATTATGTGATATTTGTTTTGTTTTTATATGCATAATTGTGTGAAATTATAAAACCATTTTTTGTTTATTTATGCTTCATTATTTATTTATTTTTGGGTATTATGAAGTGCATTCATATTTATTCTTTTTAAGTTATCTTTTTATATAATATTAATTTAGTACATAAATGGTAAATAAAATGAATGTGAATCAAGTCAATGGATAGTGATACATATTAATAATGATTATTTTAATTTTAATATAAAAAAGTTAAGGAAAAAAAATATTTCTAAAAAAATCAACAAAATTAATTATTAAAGGGTAATTATTTTGGGAAAACTTCATTGTTGAAGGGTAAAATTTTAAACAAAACTTTTCCCAACTGATAATATAAAAACCCAAAATGTCAAAAAATAAAAAATCCACAGATAAAATGCAAACCAAATTCCAACACTGATTCTAAATTAAAAATCGACACTCTAAAAGAAGAAACAAAAAAAATAATAGAAAACAAAATGAAATATATATATCTATATGTGTGTGGAGATAGTATCCTTATTTCACAATCTAGTGAGAGTGATTACAAGAAGGCGGCAGCAGTTAGATACATTAAGAGAAGCTATAATCTTACTTACTTATTTATATAGTAGCATAATTGAAATACGAAGATGAATATGATTCGATATGGAAAAGTAATGAAAAAATCTAATATTAATAAAATATTAAAAATAGATTCCTTATATATAATACTTTTAATCAAATATTTGCTCACAAATGTACATAAACATTAGTATAATAAAATTAAATATATATTTAAAAAACAAAAATATAAAATCTCAATAACTTGGGATGAGTGTTAGATAATGAAAAATGAAAACTAGTTATTAATAATTATTTTAATAAGAAAGTATGAAATTGAATGATATTTTTAATTTATAATATTCAAATAATTAAATTTTGTTTTTTTTAAATTGATTTTCAAAATGTAATTGTCCACTAATAAAAATTCATATCGTACATGAAATACCAATATAATCTAGTTATGCTACTATTCTTATATGAACTCCTGCCTATAATAACGCACATCAACTAAAAGTGCGACATCGCTTTTTTGATGTAAAATGTTTTAATTCAATAAAAATGCAAAGGAGTAATTCATTTTGAAAGGAGATCACACAATGTAAAATGAGATCGATCACGCCATGCATTGAGATCAGCCTGTTCGTGGGCAGAATGATGAGAAGGCCCGCGGTTTAATCCAGCCCATAACAAAGCGGATTGAAAAACATTGTACGTGTGGATAAATTGTGAAAAACTGATGAGCTGATCTTCGTGTGGAGAGCTGCCACAGAATGTGGAAGTGTGAAAAAGAAAGATCGATGCGTCTTAAGATAAAGTGTGAGGAAAGAACAAGTCCATGAGTTCAAGAACATTCCGCGTAAAGGAAAAGCTTGCTGTGAAGATATGTGGTTTATTAAAATAAAGACTAGATTATGAGTAGAAGACTTATGAGATACTGTATTGAAAGGGTTTAAAGAATCTGCTTATTAGGTCATATCTTGAAATTAGAAGAAGAATGATGTTGTGGCATTGTCTATCATTCGATAAGGTTTGGATGAGAGAATTTTACTTCGGATTGAAGAAGCAACAAGGGTTAAGGAAGCTTGGTGTATTTTTGAATGTCTTAGTGTGTGAAGAAAAGCTACTACAAAAATAGAATCACAAAGACTTTGTGTGTAAAGCAGAGCAAGAGTCAATCCCACTGTGCTAAATCACAAGAGCATGGCAGTCATAATGTTGAAGATGAAGTTAAGAATGAAGCAACAAGTGAAGACCACTATGAAGATGCATAGGTGGATGACTAAGACAAAGATATATACAAGTTTTAGTTGCACTTGCCAATGTAGCAGCATGTGATGGTGAAGCTACCAACGAAGGAGCTACTACTTTAGTGAATCTAGCAAATATTGCCCATGAAGATGAAGAATAAACTGCCAATGAAGCAATTTTCCTTGATGTAGAGTATCTAGAAGATGAGATGACGAAGCATGAGCTCACTCTAGAAGATGAGATGACGAAGCATGAGCTCTTTGAAGAAGAGGTTGAAACACTTGAAGTTAAATTTGATGATGGTCATTTATCTCATCAAGATCACTTACATATTATAAATGAGAAGAAGTTGATGATGAATTGTCATTTGGAAGTTTAACCCTACTTTTCAATGAAGACTAAGTGGATGGTGTATTAATGATTGTAGTAGTTGTATGTTGTGACAAGGATCTACCAAAGGATTTTGTTGTAGACATACAAAATATTGAAGAGTTGAGTGGTAGCAATGTTCTTGTACAACTAAGATTATTGAATAAGAAATTATATAGGTTAATGAATTAGCAGCGGCAACTAAAGAAGAAGAAGAAGCAATGCACTCACTAGAAGTGTTGAAGGGAGAAGTTTGCAATAAAGTTTTGCAGGTGTTGAAGGAAGCATTGAAGTTGTTGTAGATCACTAGTCTTATAACATATTTTATGAAAATGAAAACAAGTGGTGCAATTTAGCACATTTTAGATTCAAGAAGAAGAGAGGTTGATGCCAATCTATAGAAAGAAGAAAATGAATCTAGAGTTAAAAGTATGGAGCACAAAGAATAAGAAAAGCATTGAAAGTGTCAAAGTTTGGAGTAGAATGTACATGAAGAAATTGCACTAGCATATTGCAACAAAATATGTGAAAATGAAGATGTTGGAATAAAGTTGCAAGCCTAGCAGATACTTAGACTAGCAAGCCATAATGTTTTGAATTAATATTTTTTATGTTTTTACCTAAGCCTTAGAGGAAGTATGCTTTAGCAACAATTTCATTTTTTTTTAGTGGTCGATGTAATTAAGGGGGAGTGTTGAAGTATGGTAATTACTCTTAGTACTTAATGCTTAATGAAGTGCTTAATGATTAATGAAGTAATAGTAGATAGTTGGGGTTGGTCCACATATGTATAATTCAATTACACATTCAATAGCTATAACAAGAGCCACGAGGTGGCAATGTCCCCGATATTGCCACCTGGGCTAGCGTTTAGTTTTTTGTAATTGGTATGAAAGGATTAAACAAAGAGCACTTTTACACGGCTTGGAATTATAAATATGCTTGATGCTATTATGAGGTTCATCTCATCCATAATTGGAGTATACCTTTAATAGTTTTGGATGACTAACAATGAATTCCCATCTATCATACATCTATCATAATTACAAAATTTAGTAGTAGTTACAATGTGTTTAAATATGACAAATACTTATAGTTTTGAATTGCTAACAAACAATCAATTCCCATCCTATCATTGTTTCAAAGTTTAGAATTCTGGATATGCCTAATAAATTATTAGGATCGTCCCATCCATATCTAAAGGTATACATACTTATTTTTTACATGATAATCTAATTATAATATAAGAAACTATGCGGTCATTTAAAATATTATTCATTCATTTATACGATTTTTTTTTAAATATTTTTAAAATTATGAAATTCATATTAAATCTTAAATTGTTAAACACACAAAAATATCTACTCATTTAGAAGTCCTCCCTCATATTAAAATAAAATAAAGAAAAATAACTAAGGATCATCCATCCATTTTGTGGGTAAAAATATAAAATATAATTATATGTTTTTATAAAATAAAAAATAAAAAATATTTATTAAAAATAATACTTTTTAATTAAATATAAATTAATAATATTATATTCATGGATTATTGATCATTAAGATAAATATATAATATTTTTTTTTTTTTTTAAATTTATTTTAATAAAAAATTGTAAAAATGGAAAGAATGAAAAATGTTAAAGTAAACAGGTAAAATGCATAATAAATAAATAAAATGAAAATAAAAGAAGTCAAATGAAAATAAAAGGCTAATTCATTTATTAAAAAATTCAAAATCTTATAAAACAAAATTCAAGACAGTATTACATTTCCTCCATAATAAAAAATAAATAAATAAAATGAAATAAAAGAAGTAAAATGAAAATAAATAAATGAAATGAAAATAAAAGAAGTAAAATGAAAATAAATAAAAAAAATGAAAATAAAATAAATACAATGAAAATAAAAGACTAATTCATTTATTAAAAAATTCAAGATAGTATTACACTTCCTCCACTTGTATCGTTGAAAACCTTAAATATTTTAAGGAAAAATTATCAACAAAAGAAATATAACTTGATAGATTCTATGTTTGTTATAGGATCACCTTAACTTCCTTTTTGAAGGGGAAATAAAAATGGTGTTATCCGAAATATAGTGTGCATTTAATTTTTTTTGTTCCTGCATTATTGTGCACTCTAAACCCTATGCACAGTTCCTTACAGTGCCCTCTACAAATTCTGACTGCGCCCACCATCCCTATATCCTTTGGACCCTTTTACTGTACACTCTGTTTCTGGAAATAAACGAAATGTATTTATATATGAGTGGATAGATTTGAGACATTTCATTTGTTATTTTTCCCACGTGCTATGATATTGGCGGACCACTCGTTCTCGTTTTTATGGGATATGGACATTCCAAGAGTGGAAATGAACACAATAAGCAATATTCATTACAGTAAGTTTGTACAGATTTCCATATTTTAATAATTTTACTGTATTAAGATTTGAGTATTTACTGCGTTACACACGAGTACAAAGGCTTTATTTGCATGTAGGAGAGCCAGGACCATTTTATATGACAGTAGGTGAAACCACGCACCCATAATTGACTAAACCGGTGATGCGGGCACATAATGAGTTGGATCGATGCTTTATTAGGACTCTGCGGGCATTTTAGCATTCTTTATACACACAAAGCTGGCGACGTGGTACTGGTGGATTGTTAGCAGCTCTCATTACTACGTTGAAAATCTGTCGTGCTCGAGAATGCAATTTAAGGTAAGGTGGAACCTTTTTAATATAGTTAATGTTAGATTTACTACAACAATCATTGAGAATTTTAGAAAGATAAACTTTCATCTATCTCTTTTATTGCCAAATATACTAAATTAAGATTTTCAAGATTCTCTTTTATTGCCAATTATACTAAATTAATATTTTCAATATTTTTACTTTGAATTTGAAAAAAAGAAGTTTGCACAAGGAATGGAAAATAGATTTAATCCATCTCTTTTCTAGCCAGTTATATTAACTAGCACATATGTATTACTTTTAGATAAAAACCTTAATAGACATCACAAAGTGAAGCAGCTTGTAAATAGAAATTCAAGAATTGAAGGAGCTCTAACATTATCGTTATAAATTAATTAATATTACATATTAAAAAAAAACATAACTTTGATGATGGAAGAATATAATATGGGATAAAATTTGTTATATTTTAATTATGAAAAAGTGTTCAAACTCTAAAAATTGCTAATCCACATGAATGGATTATATATACAGAAACAATTAAGTTAAAAAAATCTAGATTTTAATTTTAAAAACTAATTTCAAATAAAAATACAAATACATAAAATAAAACTTAATCACCTTTATTAATATAATAGCAAAATTGTTGTGCGATTAACAATAATTTATCATTAATATTATAAAAATTGGTTAAAGTATTTCAAAATCATAAAAATTTAAATTTTTTAAAGCTCTCTTTTTTAACTCAGCTAATTTAAGAGTGCTTAAACTCTCTACATATTAACATTGCACAAAACCTTTCACCTGAATTTCCAATGTGATTCAGTTTGGACTCGATTCGTTTATGTTTTTTAATTTCCAATCTCTTGATTGGAAGAATAAGGAATTTACTTTACATCCCGAGCAAAATATATATATATATATATATATATATATATATATATATATATATATATATATATATATATATATATATTTGAAAAGGAACTTAGAATGAATGAAAACTCAAAAAAAATTGATTGCACCCACTATCTTATGTAAGAAATAGCAATATATGGTTATGAACGACAATGGCGTCCACCCTTAATGCTTGGATTTTCATTTTTTAGATTGTATTTTTCTGGATCGATCAGCGACTTTTGTTGAAAGCTTATGTTCTTTATTCTTTCAGAGCAGCTTTTGATTTGCAATTTCATCCTCGAAGTTGCAGGTGTCTTCAGGAGCAGCCGATTTATGCTATTTTAGTCTGGAACAATACTTCTATTATTATTCTTGCAGAGGCAGAGGTAACATGTTTGATAGTTCAATTATTGTCAAAGCTTACTTTTGTCAAAATCATATATTGCAGTAAGAATTTTATGCATCATTATATATATATATATATGCACAAACATGTGCACAACGCATAAATAGTCTACGCAATTGTATGAAATAGTTTATGCAATTGTATTGGACATAACAGTTTTAGCATTAAAATCGTAAATAGAGATAAGAAATTTGTAAAATATGCAGATAATTTAGTTAATTTAGTTAGTTTGCCACTTATTTGTAAAAAAAAGTTTTCCTGTAAAGTTCAAGAGACTCACCTCATAGAAATCTTGGGCTTAGCTTTGTTCAATCGTAAATTATGCAAGGGAATTTGCAGGCAACGCCCATGAGCCATTGCATTCCAAGCTACCGCCACAGAGCAGTGGAACAATTGCCTTTACTCACAAAATCAAAGGTGTGGGTATCCATAACTAGTTTAGCTTATTACGAAAATAGAAAACAAATACCAGTTATCAAGTTTATAGTATTCCCAAGAGGAATTTGCTTCATTGAATAAGCATTAAATTCACTATAGTAAATGAAAATAAGAAGGATTTTGAAAAATATACAACCTGAAGCTAGACTCATATCATTGAATTCCTGGGGTTGGGCACCCTAGGCCAATGTGAATACCCCAAAGGAAGCTTAAGGCAACACTAGTGAGGCATTGCATTTCAAGCCACCACCACAAAGCAGTGGAGCATTTTCCCTATTGGTAAAATCAAAGGTGCAGCATGTGCATATCCATAGTTGCTCTAGCGTATTACAAAAATAGAAAACAAATCAGAATTATCAAACCCCTCTAACCTGTAGTTATTAGTTTTAAACATAAAATCCATATTTGCTAACTAATATGACACTGACATAGACCAGAATTCCTTCCATAATATGCTTGTTTTTAGCTGCAAATTTTGTTTCAGTTCTTGAATGCCAAAAAATTGGGTACCTCGTCCGTCGCCTCTCGGTCACATAGAAGGAAGGTGGATTAACTGCTAAATTCCAAATTTCCTAGAAAACAAATCTCAGCCAAAGGAGTGTTAATGCTGATGGCCACAAGCTTATATCCATTACAGATTCATGGAAAATTTCTGGGATTTTCGCTGCTGGAATGAGTTCCACCTGTCATTGAGTGCGTCCTGGTTTACATGCGGATCAAACTGGCACACTTTTGGGTCGATTTGGCTAAATTTGCCAATCTGTTGAAGGGACTCTGTAATGGGAGCCATCGGCGCATTCTATGATCAATTTCCCAAGTGCAAGAGGAGGTAGCTTGAGACACCAGACAGTTGTATTGAATTTTTTCATATCCAGATCTGACTGGTTGGGTTGTAGGTTGATTACATTAAGTTTTTGGCTCATGTTGAATTCAATATTTTGCAGAAAAGGAATCTGGAATGTATTTGCTCCACTTGCTTACTTGCTTACATATTATGAAGTTGGAAGCTTTTTGAAGTTCGCGGTGAGAGTGCCTGTTATATTTTGTGAAAATTTTGAAGCCAGGTTCAGGCGGGTGTTATATATAGTTTTCAGGGTTATATCTATTATCAATTCTTCCATCCCATATCAAACTCTGTAGTTTAATAAATGTCCACATTGTGCTATCCAAGCATAAAACAATTGCTACAATTGTAATAAACAAAGACCTGCCGTCAATGCTTATCATTGAAGCATATAGGCTTCTAAAGTGTGGAAAGGAATCAGAGCCTAGGCAATAATGATATATAAAATCCTGCAACTCTTATACCCATTAACCTTTCTAGCTGGAATGAAGCGAAGTGATATTAACATTAACATACCCATTAAAATTAACACATTTATTTCCGCTGATATTATCTATTCAGTAGGTTTCTTGTTGTGCCCGACCTCTTCATTTACTTTTAACATTAACATTGCTATTGGCTACAAATTTATTTCAGGAATGATAATATCCAAACAGTTTTTTAGTGCAAGCAAAGTGCTTATTTTACCCAACCACTTCAATAATGATTTTCTTATAATTTAAATGAAAATAATTGATAAAAGAAAATAGATCTACGTTTAAATGATTTTTTAATCACTTTCATTATGCTGTTGAAGAGAAATGATAATATAGGAAAAATTAAAAAAGGCAAAGACCTGATTCGCGATGAAGCCATCAACAAATAATATAGAAATGCCACTGAACAAGCCCTTGGATTAAAATCAGATGCACTCACTGATACAATGGTTGAATCATTGTTCACCTCCCTAACCCATTTAAAACAAAATGTAAGTTAAACCCTGACTACTAAATAAATAAGTTAAGCATGCTTTCCTTTAAATGTAATAAAAACAAATAAACAAATAAAACAAATAAATAAAAAACAAAAAGGAAAAACAAGCAGATAAAAAAGAATTGCATACTTGAGCATAAGATTGAAATTGAAGTCTAAGTTTCCACTCATTCTCAGTCATATAACTACCATGGCAATCACAGAGATTAATTGAATTTATGAGGTATAAACCAAGCGGGTTTGAAATTGAATCTAAATTTAAGTTTATTTGTGATTCTTGTTTTAAACAGACAAAGAAAGAATTGTGACTCACCTGCAAAAGTAAGTGAACGCAGGGGAACTTTATTTTTTACTGAGTTTCTAGGAAATGCTTTGTTTTGAAAGGAAACATCAATATTTTTTAATAACGAGCAAATACTTACAAACATGCAACTAGCGTAAATGCCAGACAAAAATACATCCGTAAATTGGACATCAACTTCCATACAATATATTTTTAAATAAAATTAGAAATGCAACTCAGTCCTCAGCTCAAGTGTGCATGAAGAGATGGATGGACAATGTTTAGGTCATTATTGTGTTCCTCAAATATTTTTTTATAGAAAACCAGAAATGCAGTTCAGTCTTCAGCATTTATGCTTTATCCATGGATGATCAACATTTAGGTCATTACTGTGCTCCTGAAATATGCAGATCAATAAAAAAATAGAAGCTAAAATTGAAGATGTTGATTATGATCCCCAAATCTTAAATGGTCCATTTCAAGACGGATCTTCTAAATACTAAAATATTCTAAATACTAAAATAACAACAAAACTTGGAAAGCATAAGGAATAAACAAGGAAGAAGCTAGGAAATAATCCTGGAGTTGGTTTAGCAACACTAGGTAGAATCGGCAGGTGCCAATCATTCTCCATAGGAGGATGATATACTTGACAACGCAGGTATGTTTCACACGTCGCAATCCCAATCAGCCATAGTCGACCAGATCCTCCATATCGAGCGAGCTAACAATTGGCCCAATTTCATAACAAATTGTTGTGGAGAAATGAGACTGATAACCCTATCGGTGCTCCTCCTGACTTGTGCTGCTCTATAAGCCACTTTAAATCACCCACGTTAAGAATTCCCTGAACTTCATCGCAATGTGGTCTTTATCTTTGTTTCCTGAACAGAAAGTGGATATCTCTGTAAAAACAAATCAATAAAAAATTACGGCATTTTGATTAAATCAATAAAAAGCATTGCACATTTCAAACATTCAAACCTAGACACCTGACTTTATAAGGTTAATCATGAGAATACAATACTTGATTAAAAGCTAATCAATCAGAAAAATAATAGCTAATCAATAAAAAATACAAATAATAGCTAATCAATAAAAAAATACAAATAATAGCTAATCAATAAAAAAAATACACTATATTCTTCCAAACGTCGTAGCAGCATCAAGAGTAAATTGTGCTTGCTGTGTTAGTGGCCCAAGAAGAAGTGAGCATTGCATTTTAAAGTGCGAGTGAAAAGATAAGAGGCACAATGGATTTGTTTTAGTTGGATTTGTAGCCATCCCGCTACATGAGAAATCTTTTTACAGTAAAGAAAGGCTCGATGAGCCATGGTAAAATATTAAGAGGCAAAGTGCAGAAACAGGAATGATTAAAAGTATTAAGTTAGAGGAAGAAGCAAAATAGGCATAAATTTGACTGTGTGTAGGTAAAAATGGCATGTACAATGAGGGAGCAATAGTTGCAACAACGTCACCAAGTCTACAAGCAAAAGGGTTGACAAAAATGTGCAATATCAATAGGACTAATTGGGATGATAAGGTGCCAACTGTTCTCTCGGCCTATTATACTACATAGAAAAATTAAAAAAATACAGCATTTTGATTAAATCAATCGAAAGACGTTGTCTGGTCTGTTAATGTACTGTCAAACTTTACCACTCGGTAACAAGTGGAGAACACTTGATAACAACTGGAGAAATCTGGTAAAGATATTTCTGTTTTACGTTTTAAAAATGCAGAAATCCTGTGGATAAGCATGTGGCAGCGTAAGGGACTGTAACATGAGAACCCACATCCGAGTAATTCAATTCCTGACAGGCGGAAGCATAAAATCTCGGCAAAATAAAACGATAATCATATAACCCTGAGTCCCTCTTCGACGGCAAGCATGTGGCAGCTTAAACGTAGCCTGAGAACCGGCATAAGGAAGAGATCGAGAGGTGGCAGAGGCAAAGCTCATGGCGCATTTATAACATCTCAAAACGACCAACATAGGTAATACCGAACATTATAACCTCAGCACGACCTGAAGTCAGTTTACAATCACAGCTTTTAAAAATTATTTTATTAAATTTATCTGTGTGAACTTACTTGTGTGACATCATCCCGCCGCCCCGTCGCGGGAAGGGAGAATCGAGAATGATGTCACCTTCTTGCAGCCAATAATATTTTTTGAAATATCAATTTTAGAATTTACACAAAATATTATATATTTCAAACTATAGCTTATATGTAGTTTTGACGAAACATTTATAGGTTTTAAAGCCAAATAATAGAGACCTTGCGATACATATATGATCCCCTTCAAGGACATAAAAATTACTCGCCAAGACAAGGTCCAAAACCTTACCATCTATAATGGTTATATATTTCTAGATTAATAATGAGAAGGGTATCATGATGCTCCATGAAGTGTGTTCTTTTCTCTTTTTTTTGTTAAAAATAAGCTTTAGCCTCGTAATGCTCCAAGCCAATACAAAATGAAGATTAAGTTATTGTCATACTTTTCAAAAAATAGAAAAAAAATGCTCTTCTTTGTAACTTATCTATCTTATTTTGTTGAGTGAGCTTCATTTCTTCAATATTACATTCAGTTCCTTCCAATCTTCTACTCCAAAGGTAGGTACTGTTCTTCTTTTCCCTTTGCAGGTTGAACACCTCTACATTTCCATCTTGTGAACAAGAAATCCATGACACTCATAGAGTTCTACATAGTTTCTTGAACTTCATGAATGGTAGTCTTCAAGTTCTCCTTCTGACAGTATACACGATTTGATTTCTTGATGAGATAACATGCACGTTTGACAAATTAACAAGAAGGGAGCTGACGTTCGTCCTTCCCTGCAAGAAAAAACAAGCAACACATTGCGAAATTGAGTGTTGTTTCTTTGTTTTGTCACTAAAGCCAAGCACCGGTGTGTCTTTAACTTTGCACACCTGTTCCTAGTTCCCAATTTCCCATATATAATTTGTCGTTCAATTACTATAAAGTTTATCATATCAAACTGAATGAATATGGCATGACCATAAATTCATCGATGAGGTGCTAGAAGAGCATTACGCCCCTCTATATATGTCTACTTTTCCACAAATCAAAATAGGTATATATTGACATCCATACATTCAATATTAAAAGAACTTTAAATATACTCCATGCATTCATGTATATGCATATATATGTATATATTTAAGATTAAAATCATTCTAAAGATGCGACATATATTCAAAATTTATATATATATATATACTTTCTAAAGCTGAATATATATAAAATATATCGATACAAGCTAAAAAGTTGTATAGATTTTTTTGTGCGCAACGTTGTATTAGGCATGATGTTATATTGAAATTAATGATTAATAATCTTTATTTAATCAAAAGGTTTGTATGGTTTATCAATCTAACATTAAGATTAAGATATTTTAGGATATTGAAATAAAAACAAAAGTTTGCATTTATTTAACTACTACACTATGTTATATATAAATAAAACCTTAGATGCATTTAATTAATAAATTTTAGGATATTGAAATAATAACAAAGTTTTTATTTATTTAACTATTAGGTTATGGTATATAAATAAGTAAGTCTTTCTCTTTAGAATTAGCAATTTCTAGATATTTGTAATATCCCTAATTTTGGTTGATTATGTTGATGATATATATTGAGCATAAGCCTTGACGCATATGATTTAGCTTGATGATATATATATATTGGGTGCAAGCCCCAATACACATGTTTTACTTTTATGGTATATACTAGGCGTAAGCTTTGATGGACATGACTTACCTTTGCTTATTGATATACATATTTGGGCATGGACCCTGACAGATGCAGATTATAGTTATGTACTAGGCATTAAGCCCCGATGTACTTGATTGATGTTTTATTATATGATTGGGTACAACCCTAATATACTCAGATGATCTTGTTATATACTGTGTAGAGTTCTGGTATGCATGACTAACTTTTATGATGTGTTGAGCATAAGCTCTGGATTACATGGAAGACCTATGTACTAGGCGTAATCCTCGATGTACATAGAGGACTTTTATTATGTACTCGGTGTAAGCCTCGAGGCATATAGAGCGTTGGGCATAAGCCCTAGAGCACTCAACTTGATGTTGAGCATAAGCTCTGGAGCATTGGATCTTTGGCCATTGTATCCCTAGGTGTATCATACAAATACATCCTAGAGCTAGTGTCGGGTGAGGGCTCTAGAATTGCACTAGCGTAACGCCCATTGAAGAGTGTTGAGAATAAGCTTTGAATAGCACCCGGGGTTACTTTACTTAAAAAGGGTGTTGAGTTGAAAAAGGATCTGAATAGAACCACGAGTCATCATACTTATTTAATTTAACTAAATTGAATCATTACTCATCTCATCAAGGGCTGAGGAAACTACCACGAATTACGAGGTAATCCAACATACAAAGGGACCTAGAACTACCTAACCTAGTCGGCCATCCATAGCCACCAAAGGCCTTATCAAAAGAGTCTAGTCTATTTTATTAATGTATCAAAGTTACAATGCTATAACTAATCTAAGTGAGTAAATATAAAAAGAGCCTCACTCGTGTATAAAGATATACATAAATATATGTATATGAAAGATATTAATTATAAGTAAAAGATATAACGTATAAATAAAGATACTAATATAAGTAAATGATAGTATTTATAAATAAATATATTATTCATGTAAGCAAGTTAATATAATTATTATGTTAAAAAGATAATATAAAGCTCCTTTAATAAATTTATAAAGGAACAAGTTAAAATTTTTTATATAAGCTAAACTCATAATTCAATAAACTTTACAAATTATATATATATTAATTCAAACTGAAAATCAACTTAAGTTAATATTAAAAGAAATTAATATTCTCAATTGCAATTTTTCAAAAGTTTATCTATAAAAACTAGGACAATTCCCAAAGAGAGGATCATCTATTTTTTTATCATTCTTTTATGGTAACAAGAGATAATTTGTCCCACAGAACGGAAAGAGCAAATTATTCCAAGATTGGATTACCTTCAGTTGTCTACCCTAGGTCCTCTAATTTTCCTATTGCATGTTGGAGCCATCTGGGGGGGATTCGATCAGAACCAGGAACGGTTCCGGGTCATGGTTGGGAGGAACGTGGTAGTTCCAAATTTATTCGGTTATCATCCTACATGTCAGCTAAGTATATTGTTTCCATCAATTAGTGTTTGAGGTGTGTAGGCTTGAGCAAGGAGAGGATCCCAACTGCAATTTCAGGTATGAATTGTTTTCATGTTTCTAATATGTTACAAGCTGGAAGTTTAAGATTTAATTTCAATTACTATAATCTTCTTTATGGTTAAACTCCAGGCATCGGGAGCAAGGGCTATTGCATGGTCTCCCCAGGTGAACCTATTTATATTTATAAGATTAAATTCATGTGTAAAGTTTCAAACTCTATCTAAATCTGAAATAGTAAAGAATTTACAAACATAACTAAATCAAATGCTACAGCAGAATCATCTCTTGCAAAGATATCGATTTGCATGGCTTCCCAAGCTTAGAATCCTAGGTTCCAAACTTAACTAAAATCAAACTCCATAATGTGCCAATCATTCAATTAAAATAATAATTTATTAATCAATCTCTGACAAGAGATTGTGTAGATTCTTGTTCAACCCAAAATAAAAATCAACGCGGAATGATCATTAACCATAGATAAATCATCACACATAAACTCACATCTAAAGAGAAACCACCACAAATTCTTTCTCTTAAATTGCCAACACAGGTTGTTACTTTTAGGGCGCGTTTTCAGACTTGTATTCTCCTAATAAAAATCGATACTAGGGTTCGAGTCCTCTTCCCACCACTTTTAAAATCTACGAATTACATGCGGGACCATGCTACAACGTGGATTTCCATCCAACTCATTATAACATTAACCATAAAGAAAAGTTTAAGATGAATGTGATTTTAACACTAGGGATATGCCCATAAAAATTCACATAAGAACATTCTCAAAAGAAAAGAAATTAACTCAAGACCACTCTTTCTTACAGCCAACACAGAGATAATAAATTATACAGTAATTTCCTTCCCACCCCAAAAATGTTAAACACGATTTCTTTCACAGAGGTTGTATTTTCCACAAAATGGAAACGCAAAAGAGTTAAAAATACACCGAAGCTCTACTCCTGGTTGAACATATGTACATTATTTATAATTAAAATCATATTGCAAGATCTAATCACCATATGCAGAAGCAAAGCAAATGCACAAACAGTTAGGGCTTGCCCATCAATAGAAAATAACAAAACTTTGACCATTTATTCCATAGAGAGATTTGGTCTCTAGATCAAATGCATAAGTTAAAATGACGAGAGATAAAACTGAAAACACATGAAATTATAAATGTAGACGGGAGGTTCACTCTCAATATCAGAAGGATCGATCCTCTACTAAATTTCCATAAAGGAGCTCAGTCTTCCCGAACGATATAGTAAAAACCTAGGCCAAGCATAGATATTCTGAGAAGTAAAGAAAATTAATACATAAACAGTTTATACTCCTAACAGCGTTAGCTATAGGTCCATGCTAGTCATTCACCCAGCAGAAGGATCAATAACAATAACAATAACCAAAATTCCAGAATACCCTTCCAGTTTTCACCATTTAAAGAGTTACACAGGGTTAGCGCTTCCCACAGTAGCTTGAAACAAATTAAAATATATCCACAAATTTGACAAAGATCAAATAAAAGACTTCATATTAATCATAAATGGAATTTCCAAACGCCGAAACCATAAGTTGAATTGTATAGGAGCCAAGTTAGGGTCTCCTCTATCCCAAAACGCCTTACAGGCTTCAACTTAAATCAAAATTGTGGATTATACATTTATTGAGCGTGCCACAAAGTTTGGTCACGACTTTCACCCAAACTTAGCATTACATTAAAACTTGAGAAAATTCGAATGGTTAAACCATTCCCAAAATTCCTACATACTGAGCAAACAACCAGCAAAGGAAACCATTCGCATGAGGGGAAAAAATAGACACAAGGGACTAGGCTTACACATGGTCATCATAGCTATGAATACCCCATTGTTCTAAGCTCGCACTCCCAACGTCGCAAACCCTGTCACAAAGAAACAAGTGAACTTTAGTCATGACCTATACAAGTTGAAATTGGGTATGAAAGAACTTGCTAAGAGTAAAGGGAGCAAGGTTACCTTAAGCTTCTGGATACATGCTCTTTCTTCCTTGTCACTTAAGTGGAGCGAAGTCCTGAGCAACGCTCATGGCCAACACTGGCATTCATGGCCACCTTTGAAACCAGAGAGCTCTGCTCTCTTACTATCAAACTAGTAAACCCTACAGAGTTCACCTTCCAACAAAACGATATTAACTACATCGAAGAACACCTTAGACGCTAAGAGCCTTACCATACCCCAGCTGGATAACACAATGATGGTTGCATTAAATGCCACCCACCCCACTACTAATGAAATGTTTATCCACTCCCTATATTGGAGTGACAGTCCTCTTCGAGTTCATTTTCCATCGCATAAGCTTTGATCACATTCGAACTTTTTACCAAGGTTCTTTTATAAATATTACAACTTTATGTAGCATTAGCTTAAACACCTACAAAAACAAAAGTATAAGTAAACCTTAGCTTAAATGCTAAGTAAGCCAGGCCTTGTCACCAATTCATCACCTCAAGCTTTTAAAGATTTATAAAGGAGCCCGTTTAAAATGAAGACCTATTATTACATTAGAAAATAAACCATTAGAGTTTAAGCATGCACACTTTTTAGGCTTTTCAACAAAACAGTAATATATCCATTAACTCAATGTGGATCATTAGAACCACCGTCCAAAACATCGCTTCCACAGAAATATAAGTAAATCCATGTAGATCAAATAAACCAAGCAGAGAATTAAGAATAGAAGAACAAACTTTACATCTACATTACATTGTTAAGTCATCTAATTATCTCCCAGTGCTGAAGTTAATTTACTAAACATTTGAACAAATTGACAACAATAGCCATACATTTTTTTTTTTAAATTTTATAGTTTTTAGGGACATTACAATCTTCGTATTAATAGCTTTAAAATTAACAATTTCTATATAGTTGGTTGGATAGCTAGATAGATTTATTATTACAAAAGTAAAGAATATTAACTCAAGTGCAAAGATATTGATCTCAGAAGTAAGACAACCAAAAAAAATACTCCATTTCTATTTTTCCAATAACCAAAATGCATATGCTAAAAATAGTAAATGCTTTTGCAAAAAAAAACTTTTAAAATAAAATAAGAAAATGAAAACAAGGGAGCATATCGCAAAAGTGTACTCTATGTTCAATAAGTTATTGGCACATTGCATGAAACCATCTCTGTAAGAACAAGCATATGACTAAAAAGGAAAGTGTGCAAGAAAGAAAAACTGAAACAAAAACAAAAAAGCAATTGCAATGTATCTGCAATCAATTGAAGATACTCTAGTTCATGATTGTGCAACTTGCAACCATATGCAATTCCAAAGAGACTTACAAAAACATTCATAAATGTTCCACATAATTTGGACCAAATTCAAGTTGCAATGCCTAGAAGTTCAATGAATTCAATAACATGTGAAATAATTTTTTAGACCACAAATTTTAATGAGTAGAACATACTTAAATATTCCAATTTTTTAAATTGAATGATGTTATTTATTAATATGTTTATGTTGTTAATTGAAAAGGGATGTAAGGAAATTTTTTATCATGGAAAGATAATATCTCAAAGAACCTTAAATTGAAAAATAATGTTTACTTTGTTAAAACATGTTGATTTTGGAACCTTTTAGTAGAGTGTACATGTATTGTATGCAACATATCCTATTTAGAAAATACGATTTTAAGATTTGAACTTACGACACCATAAATGGCTCTCAATTTGGACCTATCTATCTTTAGATATGGCTGTTTACAAAAAATTGCATTTGAGACTAGTTCTAAGGCTATGCAAAAATTCTAAATTCTATTTCCAATTATATAAAAACATATATCCCTGAATGGGGTTATACCAACGAAAAGAGGCCATTTTAATGGCCACGTGACTAGTAATGAGATTGGAGAGGAGCTTGAGGTACTGGAGACTTCATTTCCTATCCCTTCCTTGCAGAGGAATGTGCTAGGTACCGATCTGCCACCCTCTCATGTTTAATGATGAAATGACAATGCATAGAGCCATTGCCAAAAAGATGATCAGGAGATTAATTACAATTGAGTGAAGACATTAATGACACTCCAAGCATCATTTCTTCATTCGCGATGGTTTCCCTTTGTTGTGAGTGGAAGGAATTGGGCGAAGAACTAGTCGACCATTAGTGCAGTAGCTTTAGACATGGTGAGAGAGAACTGTGTGCTTCCGGCCATAAAGGGGATACAGGAGAGGTTGCTCAACGATGTTATATGGTTGTACAATGGCCATTTGTATTAATTTTATGATGGATGTCCTCTATGATATCAAGAATGACATTCAAGGTTTTGGAGAAGAAACATAGCTAAAAGTTCAGGACCTTACTCTTCGGGTTCAAGGGATTATTGATTGGTGCGCAGACATTACCGAAGTGATGAATCTTACTCTCCTGCATTTATTGGTAGGGTCACAGAATGAGAATTATTTCCCAGCTCTGGAATCTCCTCCTACTGCTCCAATAACTACATTTCCAGTCCAGTTCCTATTGACAGCAATAACAATCTGAAAGTTAGATTCTTGGACACACCTTCAGCAACGATGATGGAGATGAAGCTCGATATAGTTCTTCGCAAGATCAATGTGGACAATGTACTATGCACCCTCTGGGCCAATGAGGAGAATCTAGGCGAGGATGTGGAGCCTCCTTTGCGATGATGACGTCTGGACACCGGTCCATCTGTGAAGAACCAACAATGATGCCTGCTTCCAAGCTTTGATGATTTGTCATGCAAAGTAGCTCTTCACTATGTTTTGATCTCTTAGTCTATTATCCTATGGCTCTTTATGGCCTATCTACAAATCTATGGGACATGTCAAAATGGTTAAATACTCCTTTTTGCAGCTCTATAGAAACAAAGAGAAAGCAACATATGTGTAGCCTGATAGAGGTAGTTTTGAGTCATATTACTTTTCAGAAAACTTTAGTGAAACTCTGTGTAGTTTCATATGGGAATAATTCAGTTTTTTTTTGTTTTTTTGGACTCAGTAAATTCTCCTTCTTGAATTCCCAAATCCATATCAGTGTTTGTACTTGTAAATTTGTATTATGTAAGATAAGTTCTAATTTACAAGATATATCTATCTATATATATCTATATATAAATATGTAATTTTTTAACATTTTCAAGTGACTCAATGCATACAATTTCTTACAGATAATCTAAAGTAAACAATGACACATATATAATACAAAGAGATTTAACTTGGAAGCTTTTAACTAGAAAAACTAGCAAAAATAGAGTTGCACCCCTTTCATCTTCTTTTTATCAACTTCACTGTTCCCAATACAATATTTAAGTATTTTGCAACATTAAAAACCCTAATTCGCTAACCTACATTAGATCACAACCATAATCCCTTAACCAAGATTAGATTACAATGAGTTGAAAACCATTGGAAAAAAGGTCCACATGCTACAACTACAACCTCATGCATGAATGCATAATCTAGGTGCAAAGAATATAAAACATTTCGAACATTCTTCCACTTGTTTTCTTTACAAAACAATCGGGCCAAGGATTTCTATGGTTACATATTCATAAAAACTATACCCATTATTTTTTACATTAAGATAAATTCTTAGTAATAATATCATTTGTCAATGTGTCTACAATGTTCTTCAAGCTATCAACCTTCTCCAACAACAATTTGTTATGCTAAACCACATATCTAACCAAATAGTAGTGCACATCAATATGTTGTGTATTGAAATTATCAGTTTTTTTACAGGAAAAGATATGCATGAGCTATCACAACCTATCATATGTTCTTTGTGAACAAAAAAAATAATTGAACAAAATCTTCACAACCATACAAATTCCCTAAAGAGGCTATCATGTCCTTAGCTCTTGTAATTTACAATGCAACTACATCATATCTCTTACTTGTCCAATTGATTATTGTACCAAATTAACCACTTATAGTCTTTCTATGGTGAGGATTTTCAACACATCAACAAATCCCTTTACATAAATATAATTATAAGGTCTAGTCTTCCTTGGTACCATATATTCCCTAATCCCTGGATGCGGTTGGAAAAGGTGGAAGAAACACTCAGGCTCCGACTCACATGTCATATTGTCATAAGAGATAGCCCCATGGAAATGCTACGGACGAGTCTACAAGTGAAACGACACCTGCTCGTTGGGCTCATTAAGCCTTTCGCCAGTGATGTATTCTCATCCAGCCTGGCTTGGAACTTCATGCACCACCCCCATGTATCTCTTGCGTGCCGCTTTAAGGTCGGAAACAGATCGGTACTCCAATCTGTTTAAAGGTTTAACGTGTTAGGAACCCATGTAATTGTAAGTCATCTCGTAGTAATTGTTGATCCATAGTTTGTGTTATTGTTGTTAGGCGCATATGCTTTGTAAGCTGCCCATAGTACTTGTTGATCCATACTTTGTATTGGACCATGGTTTTGACCCATAGTATTGGCGCCTAGATTTAGTATATAAGTGTGTGTTGAGGCCAATGAAGGCACCGTGAAGTTATTTGTATTGAGCTTGATCAAAGGAGGTTTCCCCCTCGAAGTGGCCTGCGATCAATAAAAATATTCTATGATCTCATATATTGTGCATTTTATCAATTAATTGTTGCAGGTTCCTCACATCTGGTATCAGAGCACTTTGTTGGGCTCGTTGGGTGAAATTTCTGCCAAACTTTTTTTTCACATATGTTACAGGTTTGGATCTGGGAATACTCCCTATCCACTTAACTGTGGGAAGTACTTGGGCATAAGCCCTAAAAATCATTGTGAGGAGTACCACATGAACCCCGAAGTAGCTGGCCCATTGAGAGGACATGCCAGCGAAAAGGGAAACGACCCCTACCTGATTGACTAGTTCCCACCCGTGAGGTAAACCAAGAGCTGTCGTTTGTGGAAAAGAGGTTATCCTTTTTACCTGAGCTGTGGAGTGAGGGGTACTACCTTAATATGCAAGCCGTCAGACAGCATTGCTGGCCGAGTGAATCCCCTGAACCATTAGGAAGCCGAGCATACCTGGAGTCCATATCTATTTTCAGCTATAAAATCGCAGATTTCCTCTGTCCAAAACTGTTGTCGGTTAGTTCTGCGCCATTGCAGATCCACCTGTTGGCGAGCACATCAACACCATTGCAGATCCCTATGTTTCCAATCACTTCCGTGCTGTTACAAATCTATCTGTTTCTGATCCCTTCCGCGTCATTATAGATCTATCTATTTCTAATCCCTTCACCATATCTCCCTTGTTTCAACTCTGTTTCCCTTGAAACTTTCCTGACACCCCTATAATCCCATTCTGCATATTTCATTCCTAAGGACCCTATCCCAAATTCCATTTCCCAAAGCCAGAAATCTCACATTTGTCTATTTTAAAGGTTTTCCATAACTTCTTCGACTTTCACCCAATCGCCTTCAAATTTTACCACAAAGTTCCTTTCCTAATTCTGCTTCTTTGTCCCTCTCTTCTAAATTTTCTCATTCTTTCACCCCGCTTCTAAAATCCTCCTTTTCTGCCTCCCTGTCCATTCAACAATGGCCAAAATCTAGTAAAACCCAAATTACCCTCCAGATTTTTTCCCAAATCCAGATTTTCAATTACTGAGACAGTTTCTGTTTTTATTTTTCTACCCACTCAAAAAAAAAAAATCCTAGTTATGGTTGTCACCCGCACAGGAGCAAAAACCATGGAGGAAGCACTTGTAGCCATCCAAGCCAAACTCCAGGATCTGGATGAAACATTTCTCGGCCTCCATCTTGAGCATTCAGCCATGAACAACAAACGACAGTCTGAGTCTTTATCAGACAATGGGTTCTCTTCTTCCAGCAATTTCCGTGGTCCGAAGCTTGATTTTACTCACTTCAATGGCACTGATCCAACTGGATGGATCTATCGTGCAAAACAATATTTCAGTCTGCATAATTCTTTTGATGTCAACAAAGTTCCACTTGCATCCTTTCATTTGGAACATGAAGCTCTTCAATGGTACTATTGGTACATCAAGGCTCATGAAGAGCCAAAATGGCCTGATTTTTGCCAGCTCCTTTTGCAACAATTTAGTCCTAGTGCTTTTGATGACTTCACAGGAGCCCTCACTAAACTTCGCCAAATTGGCAGTGTGAGAAAGTATCAAATCGAATTTTAGAAACTAGCCAACCACACCGAAGGATTTCCTGATGACTTCTACTGGAGTTGTTTTATCAGTGGTTTAAAGGAGGCAGTCTGCTCTGAGGTTAAAATGTTCTATCCCAACACAATGATGGAAGCCCTGGGGTTGGCTAAGTTGGCAGAAGACAAGATTGCAGCCCAACAGTGCTCCAAATCCACTTTTGTTCCCTTCTGAAATATGGGTTCTCAACGACCTCCCATCCTGCCAACCCCTCGATCAACTCCTATCAAGCATTTGTCTGAAACAGAGATGCAGGCATGCAGAGAAAAAGTGATCCGTTATAATTGTGATGAGAAATTCACTCGGGGACATAGATGTGTTCAACAAAAGCTCTATCTCTTGGATGTGGATTCTCCACCTGCCTTTGAAATTGGTGACAAAGCTCCAGATACAATGGATGCTCCGGTCGACATTTAAGAGCCGCCTATTGACCCTCCGTCTCAGGACGACCAGCCAGAGATATCTCTCCATGCTTTAGCTGGAATCACCACCCCCGAAACAATGTGGGTCTGGGGTTACTTCAAGAATACAAAACTCATTGATTCTGGTAGCACTCATAATTTCATTGACCCTCGGATCGCCAAACAGGCTGATTGTTTTATCCATCCTTGCTCCAACTTTGAAGTCATGGTTGCCAATGGGGGCACCTTACCTTGCAAAGGGAAGTGTCGCAATGTGCGTATCTCTATGGGAGATTATAACTTGTGCTCTGACATGTTTTCCTTGACCTTAGGAGAATGTGATGTGGTTTTGGGCGCTCAATGGCTACACACACTTGGCCCCATATTATGGGATTTTGTTGAACTTTGGATGCAGTTCTCCCCCAACAGACAAAAGCACACATTGACAGGCTTACAACCAGGGTCTCTCAGCATTATCGGTTCACATTGCATGGAAAAAATACTTAAGAAGAATTCACATGGTGTCATCGCTCAGATCCATTCCATTCAGATGCAACCATCAGCAGTCTCCACTACTCCTTTGGATCTACAACAAATTATGGATCGATATACATGTGTCTTTTCTGAACCAATGGCATTGCCACCTTCAAGGCCAGAGGACCATTGTATTCAGCTCCTTCCTGGAATTGTTCCTCCCAACATCAAGCCCTATCGCTACCCATTTCACCAAAAAATAGATATTGAAATGCTCATTTGGGACTTACTGAAGCAAGGTATTATTCGCCCAAGCACTAGTTCCTTTTCTTCACCAGTTCTTCTTGTCCGTAAAAAATATGGGTCATGGCGCCTCTGCATTGACTTCTGAGCACTTAATCACCTCACCATCAAGGATAAGTTTCCAATTCCTGTTGTTGATGATCTTCTTGATGAGCTTCATGGTGCTCAATTTTTTTCCAAGTTGGATCTTCGTTCTAGGTGTCATCAAATTCGGGTTCATGAGGATGATATCCCTAAAACAACTTTCCGCACACATGATGGAAACTATGATTTTTTGGTCATGCCCTTTGGCCTCACTAATGCTCCTTCCACATTCCAGGCCTTGATGAATAAAATATTTCGGCCCTACTTGCGGAAATTCATTATGGTATTCTTTGATGATATCCTCATCTACAATAAAACATGGGTTGAACATCTCCAGCATCTGGATCTTGTAATGCAACTTTTATCTAACCATCATCTCCATGCCAAATAGTCTAAATATGTTTTTGGACAGAAGGGGTTCATGTGGATCTTGCCAAAATCGTTGCCATGAACAATTGGCCGCCTCCTAAGACACTCAAGAGCCTTCGTGGTTTTTTGGGGTTGATTGGATACTACCACAAGTTTGTCAAGGATTATGGGAAGCTTGCAGCTCCATTAAATGCTCTATTGAAAAAAGATACTTTTACATGCACACATGCTACTGAGTGTGCATTTGACAAACTGAAACAAGCTATGTGTACTACACCTGTTCTAGCTATGCCTGATTTTTCCAAGCCCTTCACTATTGAGAGTGATGCTTGCGGCAATGGAATTGGTGTTGTTCTCCTTCAAGATGAACACCCCATTGCATTCACCAGCAATGCCCTTTCAGGTAAGAATTTAGCTGCCTCTACATATCAGAACGAAATGATGGCTATTTTGCATGCAGTACAGAAGTGGCGACCCTACCTCCTAGGGAATCATTTCTGCATCAAGAATGATCACTAGAGTCTGGAATATTTCCTGGAACAACGTGAATCCTCCCTAGCACAACATAAATGGGTTAGCAAACTCATGGGTTATGACTATGAGATCACTTACAAGAAGGGTAAGGACAATATTGTGGCGGATGCTCTTTCTTGCACATTTGATGCGCAAGGTTCTCTTTCATCTATTTCTATGCTTGTTCCAAATTGGTTGCAATTTGTTCAATAGGGCTATGTCAATGAATCTTGATTATCTCAAATCCTCCAATGCTTGTCCAACAACCCTTCTATTGTACCAAATTACTCTTGGGATGGTTCTTCCCTAAGATACAAGGTTTGTCTGGTGCTTCCCTAGAGCACAGAGCTTCAACAGGTTGTCTTCTATGAACTCCATGCTTCTACATCGACAGGGCACTCTGGGTTCCTCAAAACGTATGAATGGGAACAACGTAACATCTTTTAGCAAGGCATGAAAAGGAAAATTCAACATATTGTGGCTGAATGTGATACCTTCCAATGCAATAAAGGTGAAATGACACTCCTTCCGGGATTGCCCGAACCCTTTCCCATACCCACCCAGATTTGGATGGATATTTCTATGGATTTCATTGAAGGGCTCCCTAAATCTGGAGGGAAGACAGTGATTTTGGTTGTGGTTGATCACCTCTCCAAATATAGTCATTTTTGTGCTCTCATCCATCCCTATACAGCCTACTCAGTCTCTCAAATTTTTCTGGACCAAATCTTTCATCTTCATGGAATCCCTTCTTCCATTGTCTCGGATCGTGATGCGACTTTCACTAGTCATTTTTGGACAGAACTATTTCACCACACTGGCACCAAACTGAAGATGAGTTCAGACTATCACCCACAAATAGATGGTCAGACTGAAATTATCAATAAATGCTTGGAAACTTATCTTCATTTCTTCACCTATGAACAACAACATCAGTGGGGAAAGTGGCTCCCTCTCGCTGAATGGTGGTACAATACCTCTTACGACACTGCCTCTAAAATGACTCTATATGAAGCAGTTTATGGTCACGCACCGCCAGTTCTTATTCCATACACCCCCACCAGTTCTCCAGTTTAGGAAGTTGACACGGTCCTTCGAAAACGGGATCAGATTCTTTGCATTTTGTGGGAAAATCTTCACATGACAGGAAATCACATGAAGCAACAAGCTGATCAACACCGTTCTGAGCACACTTTTGAAGCAGGTGATATGGTTTTTCTTTGTCTCCATCCTTACAAGAAATCCTCCCTGAAAATCAAAGGGTGTCATAAGCTTGCTCCAAATTTCTATGGGCCATATAGAATTCTTCAGAAGATTGGGTTTGTTGCTTATAAACTGGAACTTCCTCCTTCTTCCCACATTCATCCAGTATTTCATGTCTCTTGTCTAAAGAAAGTTCTTGGCACCAACATCAGAGGAAAAACTATTTTACCAAAACTGGAAAATGAAGGATCCATCATTTTGGAGTCGGAGTCCATCCTAAATAAGCACACTCATCAACTTCGCTCTCGCTATATCACAGAGGTCTTAATTCAGTGGCACGGAATGCAACCAAAGGATGCTACATGGGAATCACTCCTTCAGATTCAGCTACAATTTCCACATCTAAATCTTTGAGGACAAAGCTTTTTCTAAGGGGGAGGGGATGTTAGGAACCCATGTCAACCATTCTCTTTACTTTGTTAGTATATTGTTGTTGGACACATATGCTTTGTAAGTCATCCCTTATTAATTGTTGATCCATATTTTGTGTTATTGTTGTTGGGCGCATATGCTTTGTAAGCCGCCCGTAGTATTTGTTGATCCATAGTTTGTATTGGCCCATGGTTTTGACCCATAGTATTGGCGCCTAGATTTAGTATATAAGTGTGTGTTGAGGCCAATGAAAGCACCGTGAAGTTATTTGTATTGAGCTTTCTCAAATGAGGTTTCCCCCTCTAAGTGGCCTACAATCAATACAAATATTTTGTGATCTCATATATTGTGCATTTTATCAATTAATTGTTGCAGGTTCCTCACATAACGTCTCACCCCTTTTGTATAGCTATGATCAACTCTCTGTGTTGGGTAGCAACCTGGGGTCCTCTTGCTTCTGTCCTCCACTGGCTGATACGGCTCACTGATACTCGCCATCCAGCTCCTCACATTCGCATTGTCCTCTGGTCTACTTCCATGCGACGACCGAAAGGCACGAGGGGGGAAAACAAGAAGACTGATGAACAACGGGATGCATGGAAAACACAGAAGGGATATGGAGCAAAGGTCTCTATTCTGGCTCTCCTGCTCATTGATAATTGTGAAGAACAATTGATGACCGATCATCTCTCCACTAGTAGCCAAAAACAACAATGGCATCCATACTAGTTGGTGAAGAACATGCCAGGACAACATATGGAAGACATGCTCACCAATTGGGCCACTTCAAGGCATGCTACATAGACCCTAAAAGCCACCCTGCCAAACATGGAAACAATGCTCGGTAGCGTGGAGAACACCTTCAGCTGGGATTCATATGCCCCCACCAGGCACCTCAGTCGTGATATCTGAATGGGTAGCAGGACACACGGAGTCACCCCCACTGTTGCTGAAGCAAGTCCGACATCTGGAAACGTGGTCAACCAGCAAGGGAGGGAGCTGGTCAAGCAAAAAGGAAAGGAGCTTGTGTACATCAAAAAGGCAAGGAGTTGGTCAAGATGAAAGGAAATGAGCCGATTAAATGCTCATTCCCTATTCCCGCCACTAGTGGCCCTGTTCTCACTAAAAGAGTCCACAATGATTAGGAGGAAAATGCTCCCGCTAGTCGGAAGACCGTACTAGTACTTGTTAAGCTCCTTGTGAAGGACTCGGAGGATGAAGAATATTGCGGCTACCCAATCCTTGAACAAACTCCCTCTAATGAAGATGCACCTTCAACACCCGATTAAGGAGGTTCCTCCATGTGTTTTGCAACAACTTTATATTAATATGCTTTTTATTTTGTTACATAGTTCACCAAACTATTGATTTTTAGGAGTTTATAGACATGACAATACTACTAGGTTACCCTGGTCTCCCTGCATAGGGAAGGGCTTTTTTGTAATTTTGATCACAATCTTTATGATCCTTTTGAACTCCTTGGGTGGTGGCTCATTCCTCTCAGGTCACAAGAGACTGTATTTACTCTTGTATTTCTAACTCTTTCCGATTAATAGAATGTTGCAGCCTTACAAAAAAAAAAAAACATATATTCCCTAATCTAAAATACCATGCAATTATATAAAATCATCTTTATAACTATGCAATTATTTCCTTAGCTTTGACATTAACTTCTCAAAACTTATGTAATCTTATAATATACACGATAACATACATTATATTACCAAACATGTATTATACTTCCAATATAATCACTTTCATTTAAAAAAATGAAACATGTAGAATTATTATTATTTTCTTTTTCAAAACATTATAGTTAACCAAAATCATTTTGTTGAGTCTTCTATCAATACGGATTTTTAATTAAAAACCCCGTTTTTACTAAATATCTAGGAGATACTATTTTGTATACCCAAATACTTAGAATATTTGATTTTATTTTTCACAATTAAAAACCTCCTTATGAATGAAATCATAAAGAAAATAGTTAAAAAATCCAAAAGACACTACATTATCTTTTTAATGATTAAATTAATATAAATTCAAATAATTAATTAACAATTTATCTAACTAATTAGGTTGTTTTGTTTAATTAATCAATCAAAAATAAATAAATATTCTAAACCAGGTATTTTTTAATAATCTTAAAAAACATTTAATCAAAGAAATGATATTATTTTGATTGAGTAAAAAAAATTACTAAACTAAATCAAAATGGATTACATTACATGCTTTATTTTTATTTTAAATCAAATTTGTTTGTTTAATTTCATTATTATTTATGTTAACAATGTGAACAGAGATAAATGGATATCTATATATGAAAAAGGATAAGTAACTAATAATTCAGAGACAACAAAAATGAAAATAAACAAGTTGTAATTTACTGTTTAGTAATTTTACTGATTATTTCCTTTCTACACATCCCAAAAAAAACACCCTTTTAAAATAAATAAAAACATCCAAATTGAACTCAAAATTTCCCACACCAGAACGTACTGCGAAATTCTCGAACGGCAGCCGATGGATATAAGCAATTTAGAAAAGTACAATTTTTCTAGATATGTTTGACGAAGTGAAGCTGTAAAACGACATTCTCGTCGTGCTTGTGGCAAATTGGCAATCGAGAACGAAGGCTTACAATTTCTAGGTGTGCACCATATTGCTGTCTGCTTTAAGTACCTTTTGGCAATTTACACTACCTCTAACGAACAGTTACTATATAGAAGCTTCACCTGCCATAAGTCAAAGGCTGACGAAAGTCTAAATGTACATATTTTCTACATTTCTACATATTTTCATTACATGATAAATGGGGAAACTGAAATGTACACAAATCCAAGCAAGTGACTACTTCATAAAGGGAGAGGGCATAATTATATTGTATCATCAGCCTTCCACTCCATATTTCTGAGATCATCATATTTGGTAATTAAAAAATGATCTTTTAATTTATGGAATATGAATATTCATGTTTTATGAACTCATTTATTTTAACCAAATGCTATAGTTAATATTTATAAGATCATCATAAATGGTAACAATAATCTTATACTTTATGGAATATTAATATATTCATGTTTATGCTAATTTAAAAAAAAAAATCTTATGGTGATTTTGAATTGATAATGAAATTTAATTTTAAAATTAAAATTCAAAACCTATAAAAAAATAATGATTTGAAATCTCTTTAGACAGTTTTAAACAATTAGAAATATGTAATGATCATGCTGTTCGAGGAGTCTATGACTTTGTCTTTGTCAATGGGTAGGTCATAGAACCATAATGAATACCCATCACACTTTGGCATATAATATTTTTTTATTATAAACTATTCTATTACTTTGTCTTTTCTCGACGTTAGGTCAAAAAAATCATAATGAATAATCGTCACACCTTGTCATATAATAAATTTTATGTTATAAAGTATGTAAATGAAAATTGACCCTTTGTGTTTACATAAAACAGACCGAATGTCTTCCAGGCCCACGTATTAAAAGGAACATTGTTCATACATATTTAGAAAATGTATTTTTAATTTTCTATGAATAATATTTTTTCGGTTATAAAGTATTCTATAACTTTGTCTTTCTCGATGGTAGGTCAAAAAACCATAATAGATACTCGTCACACCTTGGGATATAATAATTTTTATGTTATAAAGTATGAAAACAAAAATGGACCCTTTGTGTTTTATAAAAGGCCTAGGTACTGAAAGAAACATTGTTCATACATATTTAGAAAATGTAATTTTTACTTTTCTATGAACTCTTAATATGAATGTGTTTATTTGAACAAGATCTCAAAATCAGTTTAGGTATCTTCAAATTTATCATAAATAATATTATTGAAAAATTAATTTATATTTAACTTATTAGGAATTCAAATGTTAAGATATAAATATTTTTTTATTAATTTATATTTCAAGAAATTTATTTATTTTAAATGATAAATTTTGTTTTAATATAGATTTATGTTGATTCTAATGTTTTTAGTTTTCTTGTAAATTTAAAATTGAACTAAAAAAAAATTAATTAATTTTTAGTGTTATCATATAGGTGATAATATTAATCTCAAAATTAAATTTTTAATTAATTTTAATTTTTTTCCATAAATGATTTGAAAAAAAGACTATTAACTTTGATATAGAACAAATTGCTAAATACATGAATTTTACATATTAGGAAGAAAATCACTCATAACCATCATTTTCCTTTTATATTCCTTCATATTTTATGATTTTTCCACTTTTCCATATACATATTAATATTGGCTATGGAAATTGAATTTAAATATTTAGATTTTTTTTCTATTTATAAGAAAACAAAATTTTAAAATTAATTGTAATTTTAGATATAAATTTCAAATTATATCTAATATTATTGTAGGTAAATTTAAGTACTAATTTGAATTTTATTTATTATTTAAAGAATATTGTAAATTAATCTTTATATTTGAATTTCAAATTTCATTAATATAATGTTGAAGTGT